>PVMI01044732.1:0-18206 GCA_008528875.1 Aulacorthum solani
TACCTTAGTTCACGGGAAGATCGGTTTCAGTGTACCTCGTTCTGTGAACTGATATATTTGGCTGATATAGACTACTTTTTACAGCGGATTGGGTATGACACTTGGTATGTATTTTCTAACATAATTCAGACTATTCTCTTAATTCTTCCGTTATCTCCAAGAACAATCTTTGAAATATTGGTCAAATTTAGTCAAGTAGTTTTTGATTAAATAAGCTAAAAACATACATTCGTTTGTGTATAATAATTTATAGATTATATAAGAGTCTTTTTTATTACTGAAAGTGCCAAAGTGGTGATGACCTTATAATAGATATATAAAGAAAAAAAATATTCTAATTCGGGAACCATAAAGAAATCCCTGTGTCAGCCACCCAAAGCAACCTATATTGGTTGATAAGCTAAGCTGTAAACACCGTGCCCCCCCCCCACGAGTCACAATAAATATGTGTGCAAAATTTGGTGCCTATTAGATACATCCGTGGTTCAAAAAATTAGCGACTACTAACAAACACACAACAATTTTCATACATAAAGATTGTTTTCGCTGTAGATACGATGTGATTGGGTGGAATTTGTTTATTGACAGGCTACACTGATGCAGGATATAACAGTACATATTATATATTGTTATTGATCCTATTGATTATTTTCTACTACAAACAGTAAATACATTTTTTTCGTTGTTTTTTACTCGTTTCTATATTATTGCGTTATAAGTAATATACAACGTGTCCCTCACCGATTACCTATAGTACCTTCATATTTTGCACTCGCCAATAATTTACAATTCAATATGTTTTGATATTTTATTATTTTTGACGAATATATTTATAGGTAATAACTAATAACTAATAAGTTTACAATATAGTATATATGTACACCATATACAATTTACATAATATTAAATTCCAGTTGCTGAGTATGTACTTACCGTTTACTGAAAATCGTTTACCTACCTACATATGTAATTTTTATTTTAGTGTAAATATCGAGTTGTTATGTACCTAGTATAATTTGTAATTTTATCACATGTTATATATTTTTTAAATATAAACAACAACTTTGTTTTACTACAATGCAGATAAAATGCTTATTTTCGTTATCACTTTTGACTTTTCTTATTATTCTCTGCTGAGTGGTATTTTATAGTTACATAATTAATGTGCGTACAGTATTTTGCAAGTACTATAATATCTTATTTTGAAATGACACACATTTCTGGTCGTCGAATAGTTTTACCCACTAATTATAGCTCTGTTCTTCTAATGACTAATACTCGATCTAAACGATAAATTACGAGATTTAGCTACATAGTTTAGACACGAGGCATCAAAATAACTAAGTAAATATTAAATGTGAAATTGTCCAAAGTTGGTAACGTATGCGAGGCGCTTATTTTATACGTTCGTTGGTGTATTTTGAAGTCCAATATCTTTTTTTACATATTTATGGCCTCAACTTCAAGGTGCGAGAGTTTTTTTATTGTAGTGTTCCTAAAAGTTAATGCTTCTTGTCTTAGTAAAATGTAGTCTCAGTATAATATTGTCGGCGTTTGAGATGTTTGACTAAAATAGATATTCCACAAGAAGGCTTTGAAGTTGATTTTTCTTGGCCATGATGTGTTCCTGAAGTATACCTTCGATATGGAGGTGGTTCATAGTAACCTCGTCTTTATTAATAATATTACTATAGTTTGAACAATGGTAGAATGGACTTTTTGATCTCTCCAAGTTTAATATTTTCTAAATAATACCATTGGTTTTGCAATTTATTAAAATTATTGGATGTATTGTAATTGTATAAAGCAAAATACAAAAAATCATAGTTTAAGTTATGTAATACATTTTATGAAAATCGAAAAAATCACGAAGTCTTGCAAATTCTTTTATAGTTAAATTCATGCAATTTTCGATTTTACTAGCTTAGCCTTGAATACAATACTCCTCATAAGAAAGAAATACTTACTTACTATTCACTTACCTTGACTTAACTTGACAGAATAAAAAAGAAAAATTATAGCTACGTCACATTCATATTTTATGAACGATTGAAGTTCAAATTATTTTTATAATAATATTTCCTAAAATGATTGTGTTATTTTGTTCTAGTTCACAAAAATATGATCATTGAAATGTGAAATATTTCATTATTACTTGATTGCAAAAAGGGATTGAAGCAAATGTTTTTTTTTTCATATGTGTTAGATCAATAAGTAAATTCCAATTACTTCGTAGTATCTAATTTTTATTTTTAACGTATCTATGAATTCTTTTAGTAGAATAATTTTCATTTTTTACAATGTAGTGAAATGTACTTGCGCATACATGAGTTAAGAGCAATAAAGAAATAACACATACTAATGTTAATTTACCACCACATTAACTTATGCTAATGTCATGTAGGTACTCACACATTGACACAGACCAAATGCACAGATCACATAAATTGCCAAAGTATTACTCCTTATAAAACATACTACGCCCCACCTTATATAATTATCATTTTTTATACACAATGTCTTTTTCAAAATATAAAGACTAATTTTAAGCTATTTATATAGGCTCATAAAATGTTTGAATTTTATAAGTTGTTTTTCTATAAAATTGAACAAAACATATAATATGTCCGATCAAAAAGTTGAAAATTTAATACAAGGTCTCTTAAGTTTTTACTTATAACAACCTATCTAAAATTCTCAAAAATGCATTTTCACAATTTGTTATTATAAACATTAATTTAAGTTCAATTTTTTAAGAAATTAGATATTCAAACAAAAAATAAATATCCCAGAAAATGTTTATTTTGGAATTATTGTATTTGGAATTGTGTTTGGTACTTCAAACACTTTCCTACTTCATAATTAATTAAATAGCATAAGAAATAGAATATTAACAAACCCATACTTATTATGAACACGTTTAATTAGGAATTAGTATTATTGCTGAATAATTTACCACAGTGGATCCCTTAATCACATTATTTATGAACAAGTCAAAAATACATTTTCACTCTCCAAGGTTGAATTTAACCATCAATATTGCTCGCCTCTGCAAGTTCTGGCTCCATGTTACGAGGTTTTACTCGACCTTGCTCTCCATTGCAAGTCCTTGCTAACCATTGCAATAATTGAATGACTAATGATAGGTATATTCTGAAAATACATGTTATAATAAATTATGTAATTTTATAATGTGTAATAATAAAATAAAATAATAATTCACAAATAATAAATAATTTATTACTTTGATAATAGTAATTTTGATTGTATCATATTTTGTTTAGAAAAAATGTATATATATATATATATGATTAAAAAAATAAAAATGTATTAATTTTTTTATTTTTTAGCTATACCTAGCTCTAATTAGTAATTTCACCTACAAGTTGATAGATAAAAATGTCTTCAAACAAATTTGATCATAACTATGACAAATACTATAATAATTTACCATTTCATTCCAAAATTACTTCGTAACATTATACAGTAAGTACATATTGTTGTGTAAGTATAATTTATATATTGTATGCATTAGTATAAAAAGAAAATACCACTTTAATGAACGGTCGAGCGTCCGTAATTACTGCGATTTTAGAAGTGGTTATTAATAACTATTACATTAATGATAACAATATTGCGATGTCTCGCACGCCCCCATAAAGTCTGCGTTTACTAATTTTGACTTGATATCGCAAAAACAATGCGCAAACTTCACTCCACTGCCGAGACGATGTGCGTATTTTGCGGGTCATAGGTGTATGTGTATTACACACACACACACACACTCATATAATATATTATGATATACATAAGTACTATATAGGTATATATAGTGCTTATAATATTGTAGTATTTTACGTACACCGCAGTACTGCAGAAGTTTCACGAAAACTTGTACTTGATACGCCGCAGGATAATTGGCTAATAACCAACTCTATACAGCGATATGTTTGTGTGTGTGTGTGTGTGCATTTATGTGTGCTCGTGTTATTCTACATAGGACATTTAATCATCCAGGCCCCCAATGAAGATAAGCGAGTGAAGTGTATATTATACATAGGTATTGTCTTACTGTGACAAATGACCGTTTTCGAACACTCGCCCATACCTAATAATTATAGTCTATAGAGGGCGAGCGCATACGATAATAATATTATTACATAATACCAAGCTTGTAGTGTCGCACGTGTCGAATGATGCTATGCGTATTACAAATATAGTAACCATATATAACATGTACGGATCCGGACCCGTGACTACTGAAAATATCGAAACTGACAAAATTAACATACGACGACAGTTTTAAAAATATTTTTCAATTCAAAAATAGTCACATCTTATCTGGTTGAATCGTAACTGCAGATTTCTGATTGGATAACTACCACATGCTTAGTGAATCGAGTTTAGTAAAATATTATATGATATAAATCATAATACTTACAATCAAACCATACAATTTGTTTCAAAACAGAGATTTTTGGTATGGTTACTTATTTGGTACTTATTTTTTATGTAACTTTAAATATTTAGTACAATAGTATCCACAAAAATATATTATGCTGATCAATTTTACTCTATAACTTTCAAAATATAACTAAATTAAAAAAAAAAACAGGGAAATTCCTCTACAGTTCACTGTAATTGATATTTTATATTCCTATTTTACATTCCTAACGCGAATGGTCTGTACAAATAATGAAAATAGTTGAAAGATGACACTTATTTAATAGTACCTACTTTTAAATGGTATAATATGAGTAGGATCTAGGAAGTCAATTTATATATTAGTTAGTCAACTAAATTAATTTTTACTAACAGTTTAATTAATAAAAATTGCTGAGAAGTAGCAATTTGGCTCAGTTTAAGTGAACGCTCGCTAATATACCGGTAATTTTTTGCCAAAAAAAATGAAAAACAAAATAAACGGCATTAAAAAGTGGTTTTAGAGTAAAAACATCTATTGTATGGAAAGCAATATTATTTAAGAGAGAATCTCATCAGTATTTTTTTAATTATGAACTATTAAAAAACTTACAGTTATTTAATAAAAAATGTTTCTGTACCTTTTATATCAAGCTCTAAATTACTTAGAATGATTCAAAACCCCAATGAGGTTCCCTGAAAAATGTTGTTCTCTATAAATTTGATAAAAGATGTTTTTAATTTAAAACCACTGTCTTTTGTCGTTTCGTTTCATTTGCGTAAACATATTATTATTTACGTCATTGGACATTGGATACCATTTTTGTCATCAGTCTACGACGCTTTGCCACGACGTTGTAAAACGTCGAAGATTACACGAATTTAAAGCGAAAGATTAAAATATATGTAAAAGGAACTTAAGCTGTAATCGTGGTGGTTGTTAGACGTGTTGCTACTGCCACCGACGATGAAGAATGAGTAACGACTATAGCCACTGCAGTCCTGACCCCGCGGAGTCCGTTTTGTCAGCGCAAATTGTCATTGACCGTGTCGTCTCATATTATAATATAATATGGATACTATGCATAGGCATAATATGTTATAATTGTATTGTATTATATTATATTATATTATTATAAAATAATATTATGTCTATGATTTTGGCCAAGACCTAGGTTGGTCGATTTTACAATGTTACATTCCCTGCAACTTTATTATTATACTACTTATTTGATTATTATAAATTACAATATTAATTATCATTACTGGTTATTGTCCTTAATTTATACTCAATTCTCGTTTTATGTATTCATACTTAACATATACGTATTTTCCGTTTAAATGTGATCGTAACTTTGCAATTATATTAAGTTGATGATATGGTTTGACTTTATTGAGTACCTACATATTTGAAGCTTTTAACATATAATAATATTTTAAATGTTTGTATATTAACTACTATCATTGATTATGTATAGTGTATACTGTATAGGGAAATAATGTATTATAAAAATATCCTACGCGGCTACGCTCAATGCTACTATATAAATTAATATAAGTATAATATTATACATATTTTATAACAGAAGGTGTAACACGAAAATAACTACGATAATAATTAATTATAAATTAATAATATCAAAGAAACAAAACAACCCATTTGGGCCCATATAGGTGTTAAGAACATAATGACATAGATTCTTTATTTTTATTATGTCATACTCATTTTTGTATCAGAATACCGGATACATATAGGTAAAGTCAGACCGTTTAATGTATTTACCTAATTATTAGTTCACAATAAAATGAATATATATATAAAGACTATATACTTTGCTTTGTTGGGACACAACACACAACACACGTCTGATTGTCTCCCCACTCCCCGGTGATTGTCGATTGAGTATAGTCCCCTGCACTTTTAAAAATCTAGTCCAAATCCAAAATTGAACATTATTCCTATTCGTTGCATAGGTGCTTACATCTCAGTATTTCACCTGTAGTTAAGTAAAGATATTATTAACTATTTAGTATGATAAAAAAAAATATTTACCTAATATAAAATAAATATTGTGCAATTATTAGTACATCTTTTTGTGAACACTCACAAAGTAAAGCATTATACTTATACAGGTACAACAACAAGTCTACAATGCTTAAATAGAAAATGTAACACACTAACGTCCAACAAAGTATATTGGAGTAAACTATGTCAGAATTGGTACTTTGGTATCAGTGGAATAGTTTGATCATGTTTGAATAGGGGGATGAAACACTTACCAGTATTTGGTATACTAAATTGACATTGTTGATTATTCTACCATTGATAAATCTATTTTTACATAATTAACTGATTGTTTAACTTAATTTTAACTTAAATTGATCAATATAATATACATAAAATTCCTCTTAAGTCGTAAATAATAGTAACTGCATACCTAATGGAACATATTTTTGTACAATGATATAGTATATCTACATGACTACATAATATAACTAATAACTATGGTTATTAATATGTATACACTTGTATAACTCATAAAAGATCAAATTCGTTAATTGTAACTATTATTTCGAAAATTCAAACTCATTATTGCTGCATAATATTATAGTCTTCATTTTTTAATATTTAATACAAACATATAAGCTATAACATTATTCTAAATTCTAATTTAATTTCACTAGATAATATTTTATTAAGTATGGTATCATAATTAATATTAGTTAATACATAATATATTCAAATTATATTGTCAAGCTTGTAGTATATTATCATATAATATTATGTGTAGATGTGCAGGTTCCATTGCCTAAGTAATTCAGTGGAATATTAACATTAACCATTGTTTGTGTCGTACTGTCGTAAATACTAGTAAATATAAACAATTTATTATAACAACATTGCTGGACAAATTATCACGTTGAAACGTGTAAATTATAATTTATTGTGACATTTATTTAGGTACCTTTATAAGGCTATAGTAATAACTTATAATACTGTGGTTCAGAGCAAGTTAAGCAAAAACAATTTCCTTATTTAATTGCTTGTTGTGAGCATTTGCAACAGATTTTCAATTTAATTAGTACATTTAAAATTAATATACCTGGGTTAATGATATGTGACATACTGGCATAGGAGCCTTAGCGTAGATATAACTTTGATTTTCACAATATGTACCTATATTTTGACAAAAAAACATGAATTCATCATTGTTCAACAAAATATAGGTTCAAGTTTTCAAAGGCACGTAATTATGTGTCTCTATAAGATTAAACATAAAATAATTTCAATATAAATTACTTAATGACATACCTACTCGTTTTATTTTTCATCATATTTGATATTTTTAAATGCACTCAGTTCATGGATTTACTAAATTAATAACTTATAAAATATCCTTAGGCTGTCTCTCAGAATAGTTTTTTATACCTATCTGTACAATGGTTATCATCATTGAATTCTAATTTAACACATCCAGACATATAGTATACCTTATACAATTGAAAACTCAAAACCTATTATACAGTACTTATATTTTAATAAAGATGAAATATATTTATGATAGTATAAATTTATTTTTTTTTAATATTTTAAAATTATAAAAATATGTTGACAACTCAAAAATAAATCAATTTTTCATGTAAGACAATATAACCAAAATATGCCAGTTAAAATATAACGTGCCATCTCTTTTTTTCACTGTGTTATTACTTATTTTAATTATAAATAAAAATTAAGAAGATAGGTCAGGCCACTGACTATAATTTACAATAATCAACTACGCTGCGTTGTGCCAAACTAACACGGCTAAAGGCTAAACATTGTCACTAACTGCTCTTAAAGTCATGCGTACAAAGCAAATATATATCGTAAAAAACGAACATTAAAATACTATTATTTTGGTTGTTTGAAATAATTTGTGTGAGACATAGCCACATAGGTGTCCAATAAAAAGTCATTATGTTATTTATGGCTATGAATTTAATATATGTACTATATACCTATTACCTGTAAGGTATACCTTATAAAATCTATATAAAATAGTAAAATAGCTAATTATTTTGTTGAAAATGCAATAAATAATAAAAAAATAAACTAATTAGAAAAAATGTAAAATAAAGGTTTCAAACTTGAATTTGTTGTTAGTTTGTTACATTATTCAAACTTCCTGTAAAAAAAACTACGGTTTACAATAAGCTAAGAAAATGCACTTAGCTGCAAATGTACAACCTTATAGGACTTAATATCGATAAAAATGTTCAATCTGTCACTGTGTAAAATTGTACAATCGGCTTATAAAATACTCCTACACGTAGGTACTCGATAAAGAAATGTATGATGTGAACAATTTAGTGAAGGAAAATTAATATTTTATTTTTCAATACAATAATGATTCAAACATAAATAATTTTAAATTTAAAAGTATAATATTGATTAAATGATTTTGTAAAAATGAATAATGTTTGTATGATTTTGAAATGACCATATTGTTGTTGAGTATCTTAAAAATCTATCAATTAGTTTTTATTTTATTGATTTTTAATGATTTGTATTTTTTTTATTATTTTTCTTCCATGTCGAAACACATAATATATATTTTTAAAACTGAGATATAATTCCTTTAATCCTATACGGCTATACGGACTATAAAGTGACACAAATGGTGTGCTTGTATGTATATCGTATAAGATACCTACAATACTACAACTACAGGAACGGAGAGAACGATTCATTCATAAGATGCACCTGCACTCTTTAGCAATCCTGTGGGCAGGTGAGGATTTAGATTTATATAACAAAGGGGGAAGATATTGTGCATTTAAAAATAAAATGCCCGTCTAATATATGTATGTATGTAGTGTGCCTATATGTTTGTTTACCTGAAAATATTTTTTTTATGCAGACAAGTATACTCAATAAAATATACGGATGTCGCAAAAATAAAATACAAAAATTATCACAACACTCAACTGAAGTGTTGGACGCCACATGGACATAAATAAAGTGTTATCTTCGTCTTACGAGTGCATTACATACTTACATATATACCAAATTTTCGCTCAGCAAATCATGCTTAGCTTCGTTAGTTAAAAAATTAAAGTGAATCGAAGTATTATCAAACTTAATGGTGTAAGCATTATGTGTTTATGTGTGGGTTTCTTAAAATAATTTAGTTATTAAGTAATTTATGGGCATTTATAATTTACACTATATTATACGAGCAAAACTTGTTAAAATAATTAATAAACTAACATTTTTTTTAAAAAGCCTACATACAAACACAGATAATGTGCTTATACTTTGTTATAGTTTCTTCTTATTACAATTTATGATTTATTTTTATTTTTATAACATAAATACCTAATATTTGATGATCGTTGATGTTTCTTTCGATGGCTGTAACAATAGTTTATCAGTTATGAAATTAAATACTTAATAGTTACGACCACAGTATCTGATAATTTTTGATAAATATAACAAGGCTCCGTACAGGATGAAAAAAGTAATATTATTATGTTTAGTGTATAGTGTATTCATGTATTTATATATGAAAATTTGTGTGATACCAAACATTACAAAAAATTAGTTCCTTAGACGGCATATTTAAAATTTTGTTTGGAATAAAGTAGATTCATTGATCTAAACTGAAATTAATTCAACTTGATTACCTAGGTATTTGTATAATATATTGTATAGAAATTATACACGGACCTCAGCAATATAACAATACATCATCTTAATCATTACCTAGGTACCCAAGTATTGACAAATGCAATAAAAATGTTCATTAAATGTTAACACTTTAAATTTCAAATTATATTATATTATCTTTATAAACTTTAACCTTGTCTTAGACATGATGGTGATACTTAACTATTGAATTGAATTTGTTTTGACCGACGGTGTACGATACAATATATCGCCACACAAATTGCCTACACCAGACCCCTTAAAAATATTGTTGCGGACTTTCTTTTCGATAACTCTTATAATGTCCACGGAAATCGTAAATAGTAAATAGGATTATTGGTAAGCAGTATTATTTAGGTATTATGTTTTAGTCGTCGAGTTGCGGCCCGGTCTTCATTCCGTCCCGAACGCTCTTCGGCGACGGTCGGTTGTCGTCGCGGGGCGGAGCTGAGGCGACGTTAAGTCGTCGTGCTAACGACGTTATCGACGAAAAGCTTAAGGCACTACAACTGAATACTATTAATAATATAATATACCCATTATAATAGTGGTTTGGCTCAGCACGTCGTCGAAGGTCGCACCACGGTGGCCACGACCTTAGTTGTACGTATGTGGTCTGTACACACAAAAATACCTCACGACTGTAGATCGCTCGCTCTACAGTCCACAGCATCGCCGCCGCTAAATTGTTATCATCACCATCGTCGTAGTCGTTGTTGTATAGCCATAGTTATCACCATAGAGACCTTAATACGGTTGGGTAATCAGCTACGGTTATCACTTATCACGATCGTCGATTTTTTTTTTTCACTCTCTCTGCTCTCGCATCTCACTCATTCGCTCGCTCTGTCTAACCCGCTCAGTGATCGGGCCGGACCGCTGGCTGTCTTCTACCTTTACTCGCCGTTTTGACAGTACGCCGTGCCGTGTACGGAACGCACAAAAATCACATCATAAGCACAACATCCGCGCACGTCCACCGTAGTACGTCGCTGATAGGCACTCTGACCGCCGACCACTGATAAAAGGATTTTACAGTTCCCCGGTCGATCGGTCAGCATCTACGGAGCCCTGTGCAAGAGCCGAGTGGAAGAGACAGAGATAGTGTTTATCCGCGGCGATTATCATCGTTCTGTCGGCTGCCGATAGGTTTTTATTATTATTTTGCCGTTCTCGTCGCGGTCACGTTTTTCCCCGTTTCGCCGCCCCCCCTGACTTTTGCCGACACCGCTCCCTCAGAGACGACCGGTGTACCTGTGTCACTCGCTGTCGCACTTCAGTTCTAGTTCCGATCCGGGTCTGTTCCAACAGCATCCGGCCCGTCCGAATGCGCCGTTCGAGTCTTCCGGCGTCGTATTAACAACCATGTACTTACGTGCATCCACGTCGCTCTCACGCATCAGCGCCATCGCCAACCGTCGATCGCTGGCGGTCTTCAAACGTCGAGATTACAGTGACAACGCCGATAGCGCAAAGGTGAGGCTGACTGATGAATGTTGGGACGCAACCGATATGTAGTCCCGTTGCATATTTTGTTTATACTCATATTGCAGCCTTGTTTCAATTATTTGGCACGTATGTTGATCGTAAGAAGCACTGTTTGTCTCATTTATTTTGTGAAATGTACAGGGCAATGACTGAGACAAATATCTTATATCTGAATGAGTAAATCTAAATTACAATTTGTATTTTGGATTTTATTAAATAGCTACCTACATAACATTTTAACATTTTCAATATCAGTAGAAAAATTAAAATATTTATACCTACTATATAGGTAAGGTGCTTAGAAAATGAATAGAAATGATTATGTTGTTTTTACTTATGACATTTTAAATTTCCAAATATCTGTTTTTTTTATTCATTAGATTTTATCAATTAACAATAATAGGTAATATATTAAAACATTTCATTGATATTACATCTTCAAATTGTTCAAATCCATTTAAGTTTGTTTTATACCTTCTACGATTGAACAAAATGAAAATAAATCAATAGGCAGATAAAAAGGTAGGGACTTAAATATGTATAGGTCTTTTGCACTAACCCATGCATGTAATTATATAATTTGAAAAGTTGTCTTTCTAAAATTCTACAAGTCAGTGTTTCTATGAAAAAATTATCATCTCATTAATACTGAAAGTGTTTATTTTCATATTAAATTCACAGACAATAACTTATATTATTTTTTTTTTACAGAAAGGACTTGTCGTTGGTGTATACATTGACGATTCTGGAAATAACGTGAAACTTACACCAGCAGCTGACCAGATAAATCAAGAGAGTGGTGGCACAATTTTAAAAGCATTAAAAATGTAAGTATCTATATGACATTCATACAAACGTTATTTTAATAGCTTTAAGACTGGTGAAAGTAATTTAATATTTCATCTATATTTTTCTGCATTTTATTTTATTACCTAAAATATATTATGTTATTTTATTTTTTTATTATTATTATTTTTTAATATTTTTAAGTTATGCTAACATAGGCTAACATTATTTCACTATGCGATATTACCCTTCTAAATACCTACCATTATTTTTTAGTCAACACTGTAAAATTATTATAAGTATCATCTTACTATTATACCAAACTTAGCATTTATTAACAAACCCTTCATACCTGTCTATAGATTGTAAACCTCAATAATCAACTGATTGTACTTGCACCTTTTTTGTATTTGTAATAGTTATTAAGTGGCAAAACTAGGAATTACAATGCTCTTGACAAAATAAGCCGGTATTCTTTGATTTTAACAACCATGTGAACATATTTTGTTTAAACATAATAAATATTTAAAATATAATAGGATAAATTCAATTATACCAACTAATTTTTCTTAATTTAATTTATTTTTGAAATAATATTAAAAAAAATTAATACAACAGCACTTACTGTCGATTTAATCACCTCAGCTACAGAAATATAGCTTGTATTTTATTGAATAACCTGGGTACTAACCTTGTTCATTGAACTATAGTAAATAGCTTCATAAATAGGTACTTTTTGTTAATATTGAATAGCAAAAATCTGTTTTATTTATAAGTATCTGAGAATAATTAAATTCATTAGTATAAATGTATACAACTATTAAAAACAAAAAAAACCTTAGTATTATTTATTAGGAATAAAGAATTTTTTTTTTTACTTCATACTGAATGCGGTAATTTAGTATACCTACCTATAAAACAAAAAATATTATTGTTTCAATTTTCTGTCTTTCCATATTTTGTTACGTTTACAAAAATTATGGTACTTGTTTGTTATTACCCCACCAGTACACCGTATAAAATTTGTCTCCTTGCCACTCTTGTTTTTTATTGTCCTTTCTGAATAGTTGTATTAGTGTGCCATTTAGATGATCTATTTTAAGGAATATTGTAGGAAATAACTACATTTTATGTCATAAATAGGTTAAGTATTATATCATCATTATGTTGCTGGCTTTTGTTATTACATTACCTACTTCGTTCAAACTTATACGAAAAATTTAATTTAACACGATAAAATGAACTTAAATGAATTATTTAGTTATTTTCAACTATGATACTGGAATTACATTTTTGTAAAAAAAAATAATGTAGGTAATAAAAGTTAGTGAAATGTGTGTAAATGGCCATATTATAATGTATATTAAGGGAGCAGCAATCGTGGTGTCAGAAAAGAAGTTGCCGGAAGGAAAGGGCTTAAGAGTTAATAATTGGTTAACTGGTTCTAAACTACCAATACACACAATTCCATTTAATACACCACTAATGCCTTCTCAAAATTTATAGCTATAATACATTTTTTAAACTCCGGTTTTACACCTATATATAAGAGTATTGAAATATTTTTTTTTAAATTTATAAGTAGAATATATTTTTTTCATTTTTATTGTTTATTTTATTATATATATATTTTTAAAGCGGGGCGATAACAAACAAATACCAAAATAATTTAGACACCTTATACATACCTAGATTATTGTTTTAATTGATATAAATTGATCTTCTTTAGTTTTGGCCTTAAAGAACATACTGACAACGATAAACTTTGCCACCTATCCCTATCCTCAGCTGTTTCTCTCCATTTGGTACCGGGCTCTATCCTTTCAACTTCTCTTTTCACACCATCTTCCCATCTTAGCTTAGGTCTACCTAACGGTCTTTTTTCTATAGAGTCTTATAAATTGATATGTTTGTTTAACAATTTGATTTAAGTTTTCATTTCGTAAACTGAAATGATAAGAGATAATTATGTAGTTATTAATGTGTCAAGAATGCCTGAATAATAAATCATGTTACTTTTAATGTGGCATTAAGGATATCCAAACCTTCTGGATTAGCTTCACTCTATAAGCTATATTTTACAAATACTTAATTACTTTTCACTATTTATTTGCTTTTTTTTTAATTTTTATATTTTTGAAGCCATATTTACAGATTGGTATTAAATAGAAATTTGGTAGGTATTTTTCTTTCTTATTTTCTTATATAATTTTCTTTTTATTAGTATTAAAAAAATTGCTACTTTTAATGTTAATGTGAAATATTATTTTATTATTTAAAGTGGTTTACTAGTAACTCCTTTTTAAGATTTTGAATTTATGCCTGTATATTCTATTAATATATATTAAAACACATTATTTCTTATTGTTTCAGTTTGCGACATACTAAAATGTATTAAAATAAAAATAAAAAACCATGTCTGAAATGACGGAGGAAGAGAACTCCGGATCACGTGCAATCAAACGTCAACATTTGGATTCCACTGATACTTCATTATCAAACTCTTCATCTGATTATTCTTGTCCTGTATGCTATGATATTATCCATGAAGCTCATATCACCAAGTGTGGGCATTCATTTTGCTATAGTTGTGTTTCTAGGAGTCTAGAAACAAATTCTTCTTGCCCAAAATGTGGTAACATGTTATCAGGTGGCATCTGTGATATATTTCCAAATCTAGCACTTGATAAATTAGTAACCAAGTATAAACTTGTAAATCCGGGACGAAAGTTAGACAACTCTAGTAAACTGGGTTTAATTGCTGGACTACGAGGATTTGTCAATGCTGAATCTAAGAAATTAACATTATCTGACGTTGATGCAATGTTAGAACTTTTAACTCGACGCAAGCGTAAACTTGAAGCTGAGTCAGCTTTAGCTCAAAATCGGTTGCTCTATGAATTCCTTGAAAGGTTATTATGTGATAAAGAATCACAAATGCGTCGAATTGGAAGACAAGTGGAGTTGGTGAAAAAGGATGTAGCTTTTGTAAAAAAAATTTTAAAAGAATGGGAAGCCAAGAAACCTATAGCTACTGATATAGAACACAATAATATCAATGAAAAATGTGATAACACTCCTCCAATAAGCAGTGTCAATAATTGTATCCCAGGTAATATTCAACGTAGACGTATGTGTTCACATTTCGATGATTTTGTTGATTGTTATTTTTCATTGAGAGCAAAAGAATTAGTATTTGGTAATAGACACTCAGCAGAAGAAGATGGAAATGTTAAAGAAAAAGATCATGAAAAAGGATTGGACGAGTTTCGAGAAAATTTAGTGAAGTTTTCTAAATTTAATGCCCTTAGACCAATAGCTACACTGAATTATGGCACTGATATATTCAATAACTCAACTATAGTATCAAGTATTGAGTTTGATAAAGATGATGAATATTTCGCTATAGCTGGTGTAACAAAACGCATTAAAGTTTTTGAATATGATTGTGTATTACGCGACAGTGTTGACATTCATTATCCTTGTGTAGAAATGATATCTGCTTCAAAGATATCTTGTGTTAGTTGGAACTCTTACAGAAAAAATACTGTTGCCAGTAGTGATTATGAAGGGGCTGTTTGTGTGTGGGATGCAGGTACAGGTCAACGTACTAGGATATTTCGTGAACATGAAAAACGATGTTGGAGTGTTGATTTTAACAAGGCTGATGCTGGCCTAATGGCTTCTGGATCAGATGATGCACGTGTTAAACTTTGGACACTTAATCAAGAACGGTCTGTTGCATGTCTTGAAGCGAAAGCCAATGTGTGTTGTGTCAAGTTTAATCCGGTCGGTGCTTCATACCTGGCATTTGGCTCTGCTGATCATTGTGTTCATTATTATGATTTACGACATGCTAAACGTGCTTTAGCTATATTTAAAGGTCACAAAAAAGCCGTGTCATATGTAAAATTCTTAAACGGAAAGGAAATGGTTTCTGCGTCAACTGACAGTCAGTTAAAACTATGGAATGTCAATGAAGCCCACGAAGGATGTGTTCGTTCTTTTGTTGGTCATGTTAACGAAAAAAACTTTGTTGGCTTGGCCACTGACGGTGATTACATAGCTTGTGGGTCTGAAAATAATTCTCTTTATATCTACTACAAGGGATTACAAAGAAAATTGTTTACGTTTAAATTTGAAGCAAATAACGCAATTTTGAGTGCATCTGAAGAAGAAAAAGATAGACGAAGGGATGATGACGTTAATGAATTTGTTTCAGCTGTTTGTTGGCGTCAAACATCCAATATACTCATGGCCGCTAATAGTCAAGGAATCATTAAAGTTCTTGAACTTAAATAATTCTATGATTTGTTTCATTATCACCATAAAACTGTATATTTTTTAATTAGTTAATGTTATTATTTATTTTTACCTAAAATCATCTATTCATCTCATTTTTATGCAATATATTTTTAAATAGTGTGATATTTTGTGTTTTATTATATGTACATCACTGACAAAGTGTGTGTTTGAATATTATTACGTTGTATTGATAAATACCAATATTAAGTATCTGTGAATTTGTGTGCTTCCATAAGCCAAATGTCCATTGTCCTACATAGTATTTGTAATAGATAAATTTATATTTTTATTATTATTATTATTATTATTATTACTATTAGTTGATTATAATTGTTTTAAAAATATTTTATGTAGATGAACAGTTTAATGTGAATGCAAATTTACTAAAAATATATATATATATGATTATAGTAAATAAAAGCTTTGTTCATTATTTTCTTATTTCTATTCCATTTGAAACAGTTGAGTTAAGTAATATAGGTAGTAATTTAGTAATTTTATATTTTTCTAGAGGAGAGGGGTTTATGAAAAAAGGAAAATCTCGGTTATTTTTTAACACTAACCTTAAGTATGGAACAATCGCCGTGGTTGGAATTGGTAAAGAAGAATTAGACGATAAAGAAAATGGTGATGGCATTGATGCTAAAAAAGAAAATATTCGCATCGCAACAGCTAGTAATGCAATGATATTAATTATTTGTTAGTTTTAATTTTGTTTGTATTGAAAAAAATGTATTTTAGATGGTTGTCGTAGCCTTGTAGATTGTGGTATCCAAAATATATTTGTATCTGGTATGGGTGATTCAGAAAGTGCTGCCGAAGGTTCTACTCTGGGAACTTGGAAATTTCAAGAGTATAAGAACAAAAAAGATGAAATTCCAAAAATATCATTACTCGAAGATACGTCAAGGTTTGTATATTTATGGTATAAAAAATATCTTTGTATAATATTTTTAAGTAACTAATATTAAGCTTTCTGTTGTATGTAGTTTTAGCGATGGGTGGAGTCGGGGAATAATTAAATCGAATGCTCAAAATTGGTCAAGAAAGCTTACTGAATCTGCTTCTAATCATATGACTCCAACTGTGTTCTCTAAAGTAATTTATAAACTTGATTATTATTTTACTTAAATAATGTAATAATCTTTTAAGAAAAGCAACATTTGTGTATTTGTCTTTATGGTGGGTGTATAATAATTATTGTTTTATACTGTACGAAAAATTATTCAAATAACTGTAATTTCTGCAAAAAAATATGAGTACTTTACTAGTATACTACTATGATATAATAGTTTTATACAGTCATATTTTTAACTTATAAGTCATAACTACGGCCCGGATTTATATGCAAATGCATGTTCTTCTACAATTCACCTAGAATAATTTTGATTATAAATGTCGACGTTTCGTAAAGTGTAGATTCTATGGTTCAATTTTTTTTTTTCAAAAATTTTGCATATTATACAATTAATAGTATTTACGTCTATAAAGATACCTACTGTAAATTGTAAAT
>PVMI01044776.1:0-11384 GCA_008528875.1 Aulacorthum solani
TTAAGTGCTATAAAATCCCAACCCTGATAATAACTATAACTATATAAAAACTATTGAATTTTGTATCATTTTATTTTTTACAAATAACTAAAATTATTTTATTTAAAGAAAGCTTATCATTCAAATTAATATTTAATTTTTAAGCTTTATTTTAAATAAGACCCAGGAATCAAAATAATAATATATTTTTTGCATAAAGTTAAATATTTTACATAATTGTAATTTTTTTTTTTTGATTCACATTTATTATTTGGATTTCAGCGTTATAACGTCTCAAATTATTTTTAAATGAAGAACATTAACCAGAATAAATTCATGTGCCCGAATAATTCGAACAAGAATTCGACTTTTGAAGAGTAATTTTAGTTTTTTTTACTCGGTTTGAAGTGATGGCCCTGAATAAGGGTGAATACATAACGGAAAAATATGTTTTAAATCATCAGAAGTAAATTGTGTTATGCTGTATTGCGCTATGCTAATAGAAAAGATAATTACAACTTCAAGTTTGAGTGAGAACATTTCTACTTTGAAAACGTTTTTTGGGACACTTACAGTAATTATATGTATTATATTTATTGTATATTGGTTAATAATAATAATTCAACTGGTCATAATCATTAATACAATATGACCACACATTTTACACCGAATATTTTACCTGTAATTAAATCATGACGAAATGTCACAGACTTTTTAGGCTCTGTATTGCTATCGAGTTTTTTCAACGAGCTAGTAAGGTTGCTGACAATTGATACTGGCTTTTCCTGAGTGATAAAATACTCTTGCGGATTATCTGTTATTTCCAGTATGTCACTCTTTATCGATTGTTTTATCTCGTAATCCATAGTGTTCTTAGAAAAATCTGAAATTTAAATTTATTTTTATTTTACGTACATTCAACATTTTTGCCATACGAAATAATTTAGAGTTATTACTATACACAATATAGTAATATCATAGGCTGTTTATTTAATTGGTGACGTTTTCTATTTACCATATTATTCATCTATTTCAGACCTATTACCATTTACTTAAATGACGTTTGGTTAATATTCATCACAGTTATTTGTTCACATCACAGGTGATGTTATATAGTATATACAATAATAATATCAATCTATCGTTTTTGTGACGTTAAAAAATAACGAATTTATCACCATACGCATAACGAGGTGATTTTAGAGTTATGATTCACATCGAACGTTTTTGAATCAGGTAGGTACATTACTCAGAAATATTTTTTTCAAATTGTTGAATATTTAATGGAAAACGATTTATTTTAAACGTATTGCTCACTATCATTTAAAAATATACTTGAGGTATTTACAAAAATTTACAGTGCGCGTGATTCGTTTTCACGCCACCTGTCAAACCATTGGCAGTGTTTTCGATGAACATGTATCGGTAAATAAGACTTACCACTAGGTTGAATCGGTTAAATATTTTCTCTCCAACTGTGTCGGAAATCACTGGACATATTATTATACTTACGATTCAATGGACTTCCGGCAGAATCCGAATGGTTATCATCGCTTGACTGTTGCGGTGACGATTTTGGTCTGTAAACGGTTCTTAAGTCAAACGGATCTTCTGAGTGCAACACGTAGCAATACAAAACAACGAAACCCTAAATTGAGAGACACACAAGTAAACATTAGTTATAGAATAAATATAATATTATACAGTACGAATAGAATATATTTAATTTTAAGGTTTATTCTTTATTCAATTGAGTTAATAAAACAATTAATTCGAAAACGTAAATATTTTGCATTATGAGACAAACAGACAACGCTATCTGCTGCTAAATGTACGTGGCCTTACATGAAACGATTACGCTCTTAGATGGTGTTCACTTACTTGTATGGCACACGACGAACTGAAAAAATATTTGGAAAAGTCTTCCATATAGATTATGTGCAGGATACTGGAAACGGTCGTTACGATGACGGTTAACAGGATAGTTACTGATCTGATTATGAGTCCCATTCTAAGTGTAAAAATATTAAATAATAATATGATACGTACAATATTGTTAAATATCATTTAATAAGCGTGCTTCAAAATGGAAGTATTTTGTAAAAATAAAGGATTTTACAGTTCACCAACTGCAAGCACTCTAAACATGATTAAAAGCATTTTGAAAGGTTAAAGAAGAAGTATTAAAAACTATTTTCTCTTCGGGAATAACATAACGATATTATGCGCGTGCCTCATGTTATATTCATAAAGTTTTGTTTAGCATTTTTTTTCTATAGATAATGTATAAAGTAGCTAGGGAAGGCTGTATCATTGACATTTAAGCATAATGCGATTTTCCTATAATATACGCCCGAATAAAATAAATTCATTTTTTTTAAGTCACTTTTTCGGCTCAATATTAGAAAAATATTAATTTGAATTGTATGAGAATTAACTCAAATAAGGCATTTTAACTTATAAACCAAGTTTTCTATTACTGTAACGAGTATATTTAAAATTACATTGGTTTGATGAATATTTTGGTTGGGTACGAAAAGATATTTTTTATTTTTTAATCAATATTAGTTCTTACGAATTATAGTTTATAAAAATCATTTAAAATTGAACTAAGTTACATTATGTATATAAGTATAATGTATATTATAATACATATTATAATTAAATACCAAATAAAGATGTTTTCATTTAAAGTATTTGAAATATTTATCTTATATTTTCATAGGAACTATACTAATTGAATTTACAAAGTAGATATTTGCGATTGTATTGTTATTTTACATTTTTGTAAGGGGTACCAATTTATGTTAGCATTTTAATTTTGGACGTTTTCTTTGGACCATTTTTTTAATGTTATATTATCTCAAAAATATATCAAAATTGTTTTATTTTAGATTCTATAAACTAATAAAATTCGGTAAGTTTATTTTTTAACTGTCTTGTATAAAAATCATTTCAAAATAGTTTTCAAATTCATAGTATGACCAATAATTTACGTAAGTTAAAAACAAATGATATTATGTTTAATGTTTATTTTGAATACGATCGAAATTAAAATTTTATAAAACTAATAATTGTACTTAATTCAAATGTTCGTTTGTCGTTGTATCAAAAATAGTTTCTAATTGTATTCCTATTTCTTTAGCTAATCTTCGTAAACAATCAATACTCATAAGAATAACAATAATTAAACTAGTTATTTTAGTTTCATAATAAAATATGTGAGTATGTCTAATTATTTTCATTACATCGATACTTAATAAGGTACTTTATAGGAGTTAAAATTATAGAAGTATTATGGATAATACAAAATATATACAATATGAATTAAGGAATATATTATACAAAATGGGCTGTATCCGAACGGACATTATATAGTTTAATAATATAATAGATATCAAGATGAGTTAAACTACTAAAACGATTAATGCGTAGTATATTTAAAAGAAAACTGATTTTATTAGTTGTCATATTGTTTTGATAAAAAATCTATTAATGTTAAGCGTCAACATATCAACGCAATTTATGATCATTTTAAATATTTAACTAGTGCAGTTAAATTACTATATAAGTTTATACAACTCTCCAGAGAAAATTTTAATTATAAAACTGTAATAATAATAGTCGACTCGGAATATTATACAAATTTATTAAAACGTACTTAGCAGACGACAAAGTATTGCAGCGTATCATCTCTGTTGTTCTTTATTGTTTCAATGGATTCGTAAATTATAAAATGAGTAAGTTTAAATATAATTTAAATGTTCATAAAAATATTTTGCTTTAGAATGTAGGGTTGAAAATATATGTGATAAAGCCTAAAGAACCTGAATAAGTTACTTTGATAAAAATGTTTTAAATAGGTATAATTATATTAAATTTCTGTAAAAACCTACTTAAAATGTAATAAAAAAAATTTATTTTTGAAACAAGTAACAATATTTAATGGAAAAACGTGCGTTTTATTTTTAATAGAATATCATCATATTGTATAATGTGTACATACTTTTTGTTGAAAGAATTTTTGTACGAATTGAATATATATATTGAGCGCCGGAGTTAAACCAATTGATTTCCATGCAAAATTGTATTTTTTTAAGCGTTTAATATTATAACAACTCTTATTGTAAATTAATATTTAAAGATTGTTGAAATTCGTACAAAGATAAGCGGAATAACTAGGTATGTACAGATATGAGCATACTATAATATATTTTTACTTATTTTAATATTGAAGAGCAAAATTCATAGGTTCTATAAATTTGTATGATTAAAAAAAAATCTAAAACCAGATGATGACCACTGAGTAATACTTATATTTAAAAATTATGTTGGTTCTATATTAAAAAAATATTTTTATCGTCATTTATTATAAATTATTATGCGTATTATAATATTTTGGTTATTATTATTAATATTTTATCATGTATGTATTTTATTTTATTTGTTATTATTAATAAGTACCTTATTTTATATTTTGCTAATTTTGAGAGAAATTAACATGCATTCAAAATCGAATGGGATATGTTCTATTTGGGATTTACCGTAGTTGAGTGCAATTTATAATCGCTCATAATATAATAGTCATTGAACACGAATGATTTTGAAATGACTTGACTATTTGTAGGTTTGTTAAGATTAATGGTTGCAATAATGTGTACCCACCTAATTAAATCTGACTAGTGAAAATCATCACATTGTTCAGTTAAGTGAAATAAAATGCATTACGTTGAAAAAGGAAACTTGATAAATAAAATTACTAATAAATGCACACTAAAGTAGTAGATTAGAAGGCCTTACCTTTTTTTCATACTGGTCGGTGTGTTCCGTTGAAGTTTCTGCTTTATAAATTTTAACTTAGGCACGGTCATTGCTAATACTGACAAGTACATGATCATGAGCAGTACGAAGATTATGATATAAATGTAGATAAACGCAGAGTTCTCCCACGACCACCATGGCGGAATAGGTTTAGCTCCGATAATATTCAGACTTAACATAATACTGAGCACAAATAACACGGGTGCAGCTGAAAACATAAAAAGTTAGTAAAAAGTGTTTATTAGCCAACGACCAGTTATGGTCCACCCATCATGGTAAGTTCTAAAGCATAGCCCTAACGTTAGGTTAAGATATTCATACGGTATGAAAAAAAACCAAAAGATACATTTTATTTAAAAATTAAAATACTTAAACGAGTCGTTTAAAAAACAAATTTACAGGCATAAGGGCGGCGAGTGACGATTTTGGTTGTACGATTGGAGGAATTTAAAATGATAAAAGTCTAAATGCCGCCCACGCCTTTTATAATTTGTTACCCGTATCATGTAGTATATTATATTTTGTTCAATAGAAAAAGAAAACTAACACTAACGCGACACTGTATACATAAATTCTGTAATAGATATGTGTGTGTATGTTTTAATCACAATATTATATCGTTATAAACTTATTTCCTATATTATGTTCATACACGTATGTACCCAAAATTGTTGTAGGTACCTACATAATATTATATGATGTAAGAAAAACATAATAATAACCAACAAATTGTAGAAGGGTCAGCCAATAATTTCAATGTATTTTTTTGTTGCAGAGAAAAGATAAATAACGAAAAAAAAGTATGACGGTTATTGATAAAACGTCAGCTAAATGGGCAACTCAGTATTTTAATTATTTAAGATTACAGGATTTATCACCGAATGGAAAACATGATAAACAAAAAAAAAACATCTCGCGTGTTACCGATAGATAAATTATCCTCACTTGTCGCTACGCCAATAATGGGAAGTTTAATATTGGAAAACTGCGGGAAACTAATTATCTCCGTGTAGACGATGAGCAACTGACTCAAGTGCGACGTTATCTCCACTATGGTCACTATTTGCAAGTACAGCGAAAAATATCCATAGTCGTTCTGAAAATGGCAAATTGTTGTCGTTAAACGCATTGGAAACAGAATGTCTCGAGAATAAAAACAATAATTATAATTAAAATAATAACGACGAACATTTACATTTTTCGTTGCGTAAAGAAACATGCACATCTGGATTATAATTGCGAAGCACAGTTGTATCTTCAAGTACACAATGCACGTCGGGTGTTTAACCCATTGAGTGACCAGCAGCATCAGAGACATCGCCGATTGCACCAGGCAACATGCACACCCGAACACGATAATCGCATCTTGTTTTGAAGTACTTTGACCTCCTTCGTCCTAAGTATATGAGCAATAATAAAAACAAACGACAATCGTCATTAAAAAAAATATTCTAAACCGTTTCGAGTCAAAACTGGGAGTTTGTCTTGACAACACTCGCTGGTGTAGTGCAATAGTGGTGTAACCTTAGTTATGTCCAAAATTTTAAAATGTGCACACATTATTATTCTTAATGATGCGTCACTTTGACAGTGGATATGATGGCTAGTACGAAAGAATATAGTTTTAATGGGTAGTGAAAATCAAAGCGATATAGAACTAATTTCTAAGTATTATTCTGTTGACTATATTAGGTATACGTCTAAGGTATAATGTTCATAAAATATATTCGTGAAACATATTATAATAATTTTATAAAAGTATACATAGAAGATGTATCTTTTCATCGCTAGTAATCGTTAAGATGACGAGTTTTTAATAGCTTGACAGTCTTCTACGAATTTCAATGATTTAAGCGAAAAAAAAACTATTCCTTTGCAACTTTTTTTCGTTTTAAGTTTTGACATGATGTGAAGTGTAACGGTAATGTAATTATGTATGATAAAAGAATTTGTTTGTCCTTTTTTGGTTTGAATAGAATTATTAAACAAGTCGGTGAATCGTTTTCCGTAAGTAAGGTAAGAGATAGAATAAGAACCTTCGTGGATTTTGCATAAATACATAAAAAATTTATAGTAAATATTTGTTTGTTATTTTGTATAATTTCAGTTTAATAACAAGATGTATTCATATTTGATGCTCTTTATCCATAGATTTGAGAGAGTAAAACTTTTATTCGACTAGAATATGATATTCATAAACGGGCATCTGACAAACGGAGATTGTAACATTGCGTCGTGTAACAAATTTTGTGATTAAAAATGTAATTTAAAGATATAATTGCAGACATTTAAGTTAATGTAAATGTCACAACAGGGTTATAAGTAAAATACAAGAAAAAATGACTAAACAGAATACAACGTACGATAAAATTTCAAAGAAACATACACAATTTCGTAAGTCTGATACACTCATGTTATAAAGGTAGACACTCTGCTCTAGATTCGTATTCCGCATAATTAACTGCACATAATTAACGACCAGACAACTATTTAGTAAGCACACGAGAGTGCAGTGTTAGTGCTGTTTTACTACAAACTTGTGTATACTGCAATTTAATATCATGAAATCTGATAACTGTTGCCGTAGGTTTTGTTTTGTAATGGCAATAAACATTTTTTATTTTTATTTATTAAATAATTTAAGCTCGTGGAGTGGTTTGTGTATAAAAACAATGTATTGTAATATAAAAATAAATATACTTACATAGTAACATGAGATGATATAAGGTACAAATTAGTTAATTAATGTTATATTACATATTTTAGAGACATCCTTTGCAATAAAATTGGATTTTAGCCATTCAAATGTATAGTTACGTCATAAAAAATTCACAAGTAAAAATGCGTCTGAATTTCAACGAATTGCCTAAGAGATCGGGTCTCTTGCCCGACGATGTGACAAAACCATCGTCAGAATTTTTCAATCCTACCTAAATATTATAGACCTAGTTGTTTAGGGTCCCAATCAACTAATCCGGAGCCGAGGCTCAGTACAAGTAGGTCACAAGTCCTATGTCTAAGTGCTAATGCTCCATAGGTGTTTATGATACGCGGTTAGTAAAACGCTAATAATTATATACTGACCAGCGGCACCACTCTGGCGAGTACGGTGAACAGACCGGCTGAAGGGCAGTGGCAACGGGTAACGTTGGAGGACGGTGACCAGACGTTCACCACCTGGCAGGACGACATGTCCCACTGGTGATCGGCCAGCCTGGCCATGGTCACGCACGTTACGTTCCACGTACCGTTTACCACCCACGGTAACGTGAGGTCGAACTCCAATTCGGTAACAATGGTCGGCCAGTGTTTGCGTATCCGTTGACCGTCCTGTGCCACACTGACCGACACTAGTGGCGTCATCACGCTGTACTCGATCTCGCCGTCTTTGCTGAAAATCAACACACGGGTATTAGGTATAATATTTATCGACTGATCCTACTTAATCAGTGATGTGATGACACTACAAGGCAGACTAACAATTATCCCGGGAAACTATTTTTTCCACAACCACACTTGCAGGGCAAATATCTTACAGTTGGATACATGATAAGTAAAGATCTGACGAATAATTATCCATCTTTTCATTATGTTATTGAAACTGTCAATGTCTTACAGGTGGCGGCCACCACTTCAACACTCCCACGTTACACAATCACGTCGAGCTGATTCTTCGAACTTCTTATTTCCATTAATTTCGTAATTTAAAATTCAATAAACAGAAGCGATTTTCAGTCGTGGGAAAAAAAAAACTATTTACGTGAATATAGATTTTTTGATTCGGTTTTTTTTTATAAATAATATTATTATATACTATATTAAGAGAAGAAACCATGCACTGCAAATATGGTTTAAAAAATAATAATAATAAATAAATAAAAATATATCATAAAAAATACTATTTGGACAAAGCGTACTCTGAATAAATACAATAACTTTGAAAAGAAAACGAAAACTTCCAAAGGAGATGTTTTCTTTTCAACATCAGTGACTAAAGTCGCATGATATCTATACCAAGTATTCCCAAATACCCTAATTCCGTTAGCTCCGTTTAAAAAAATAATACACGTATTTATTGAACGAAACTGTGGCAAGTGATTTCGTCTTTATTTACCTCTTGTTTATGAAATATTTTCTCGGAAAATACTCCGATAGATTTCTGAACGTCGTGACTCCTACATTGAACGATTTGTTTATCCATTTGTCGATTTGAACGTCACACATGGAAACGATTACTTTTGGTTGTTGTGAGGGCCTAATGGTCTGTCTGTGAAATACATAAATCGTACGCGGAATAAAGAATCCGTATTGAGTGAATTATTATTTCAAAAAAAAAAAAAATATATATATTAGCATTATGTTAGTACTTGTCGTAAAACCGGTGCGTTATATTTCTACTGTGAGTTATCACTACTTCCGAGGCCGACGCCACATGTATATTTTCGATCTGGTTGGTGAAATGTTTAGTCCCTTTGTTGGTGAACAAGTAAAACGCTTTTAACAGCGTCCACGTCTCGATCATATCCAGAAGCTGAACGATTTTCTGTCGGATAACGAAAAATGAACAGTGATAATATTAAGTCATAATAATATGATAATAATATAGGTAATAAAATAATAATACTAATGTATTATTAAATGATCCGCAGAGAGGTAGTAATCAGTTACCTTTTCGTTGACCACCGAATCGTTTTCCATCAGCATGCTGAGTATGTTGTCAAAGCTGACGGACGCTTGGTCTAGGTCGTCCAAATCGTACGATTTCAGTAAGTACGACGTGACGGACACGAGGAAATCGATGACGGGCTCACCCTCGCCCGGATACCATTTGGCGGTGGAGTGAAGATCGCTGTAAAGTGAACTCAACGTTTTCGCGGCTGTCACGTTGATCTTATCGTATCCCAACGTTTTTTTACGAAACTGAAAATGAATCATGCAAGACCTCGTTTGAAATTCAAGTAATAATAGTTATAATAATAATAATAATTTAAAATACGCGGTAGGAGGTGTAAACTTCATTGTCAACAGAACAGTGTGAACAGCTTATCGCAGGTGTGTATAAATCGTATATATTATCATGTTACAATGTATTGGTGACAGTGACACTCATATTATGTAGATTGTGTGTTGTGATTGAATAGAAAAAATAAAACGGATAAAAGTGTACCGTTGAATGGTTTCCCGGAAGTGTGGCTTGCAGCGTCGGTGGTGGCGGCGTAAGTGTCGGACGCATCCATCGCACGTTTTTGTTTATTTATTTGTTTGTTTGTTTGGTTTTTTTTTTGTCAATTTCACTACACAAGCAGAGACGACGTAGAAGCATGTAATGCCCATCGATCGAAAAGTTTTTTAATTAAACTGAAAATCCAGAAACTTGGTCTTTTCGAGCGGCCGTTGTACACTTGTACTTATACATCTACACAAGTAATGCTTATTTATACACTTATCCACACGTTTGGAGAATGGAGATACATTTCAACGTAGCTCTATGATTGTATATAGTGCGTCGATGTTGTAATATTTTGGGATTGGCAAAGTTCGCTTTCGAACAGGATGTGATAGATACTTGGTTTCGAAAGAAAATCCTAAATGTGATGAAAAAACCTACATGAATTAGATTTCGAACGAAACACAAAAATCCTTGAAAACCTTACATTTACTTATTATACATTGCAGCAAATGCACTTTGTAAATTCGTCTATTTTCGTTTTTTATACCAAACTTTTTACTCATTATTGTGAATCTAGGGGTGAATGGGGAAAGTTGGCTACAAGGGTAAGTTGACAATTCATATAAAATAAAATTCATAAATTCCATGTTAGCCATGGCACAACGCCAATATTCTGCATTACTCGTATGATTATATATTAAAACAAGTAAAATATAAATTGATGGATTTAAATAATTGATGTTATCAATAAAATAAATTATTTTGATTTTTTAAAATTATCTCAATCATACAAAAAAAAAAAAATGGTTTGGGTCTAATTTACACTGATATTTTGCGTAAAATTGACATGTTTATTTATCATTATCATGACTTATATTATTATCGATGAAATTTAGCCTCGCAGATTATTTTTCAAAGTTATCATGAGAAATTCTGTCAAATTTTTATACTTGTGCTGATTTGTTTAAGAAAAAATTTATTGCTTACTAGTATATTTATAAAATAAACACTTTTAAAGAAAATATTTTATAATTAAATGATTTATTAACATGAAACATCTATATGTTAGTAAAAGTATTTAACATCTGTTATAAATATTAAAAAAAAATGTTTGTATAAAAGTGATTGTGTAATCTGCAATCAGGGTTAGTTGACACAACATTTTTCTATTGTTTGTTTTGTTTTGTTTTGTTGATCATTAAAATAACAATTGAGTACAGTTAAGTTGCTTAAATAATACATATTTATAAAGTGATGTAAGTACCTTTTACTCTTTATGTACAAAGGAATTACGAGTGTGAAAAAAACCCAGACAATTTTATCTACTATACCCTAACCTATTAGTTTATTATGAGTATGGTAATTTTTTTTTACGAATTTCACTTTTCAGTATTGTAATGGGAGGAGGCACGGT
>PVMI01044825.1:295-10985 GCA_008528875.1 Aulacorthum solani
AAAGAGATTACTTTTTATTACAATATTGAGAAAGATTTTGTAGGTAATTGAGGATTTGTTGCATCTGCAAAATATTTACATTTTAAATTATGTATATTTTTATTATAACTGCATAAAAAATGAAGCATCGAACTAATCGTGAACGAGTACGCCGATCATCTCTATGGGTTTTATATATTTAATGAAAGTCAAAAATATATCAAATGTTTTATTTAAATATTTAATTCGTTCATTTTTTTCTATTGTAATAATATTTTGACGATAACAGCTGTGTGGAATTAAGTGAGTCCACATTAATAATAATGTGATATAAATAATATTTACGTAGGCACCTATAAAGTATTCAAGTTTGTTGTACGTTGTATAAATAAAGCCCTGATATACTGCTATAAACTCTGGATAACGTTTATATTATAAATGCCGAAGAAAATTGATTTTCAAACGAAGACTCTTCGTTGTTACAATACCACACTACTACATAATAATAAATATTATTCTTGTGCCGTTAAAAACGTAAATGCCTTCTGAATTATAGAGTGTTTAAAGTTAAATGCATTCCCCGTTCACTTATATAATGGACTAGGACACTAGATACATAATATATATTTTGAACAAAGCGGTATATTTTTTGAGTAAAAAACGAATTTTCTATTAACTGTTGTTATTTTGAATTTCTTTAAAAACAATTTTTCTGTACAACTTGAGTACTTAGAGCTTGTAACACACAAGTAATACAATATTTATATACTACTATGTGTACAGATTAAGTGTCAAAATGTTCAAAAAAAAAATATTCTGTTTATAGAAATATTTGATAACTATGGTATACTATACATAAATATGTTTCAAATTAGAGTATTTTTTGGAACATTTTGACACGTACATATTTCAATATGTCACAGTGTTTCAAAGGAAACAAAACAAAGCGAAGCATGACTGCATGAGTGCCTGCTACGTAACACGAGAATCAAATGCTCGGCATTCGTCTCGCTTCACTAAAGAAATCGGCGTGATGTATTGAAAAAACATATTTTAAAAGCAAAAACAAACTATCGCAATGGAAATTTCAATTCTGAGCAGGGATCTCGGTGAATACTTAATACTGCAATTATTGCTGTCATTTATTCATACATTTCTAACTGTTGGCAGAACTTGATCCTTCCGCTTAAAAACTAATGATAAAAATCATCTGTTAGAAATACGCTCTCTAGACTAAACGTCCGATCATTATACATTTAAACTTTTCAGAACTCTTCCTCGCTTCACCCAAAATCTCATTGATTATGGAATTGAACTTGGATAAAAAAAATAAAAAAAATGATTTATTTTAAAAACTATGAGCTTGTGTCATAATATTAATTAATACAGTATTGTGCAGTTATGGTATTTAAATAATATAAGTATGTTAGATATTTAAAATAAAAACAGTTGACTGACGAAATCATAGATGTTATATTGTTCATAATTTCGCTTAAACACCACTGCTGTACTGCTTGAATACGGGTCAACCCGACAAAACCTTTTACTATCGCCTCCCTTTCTACATCGAATAGTTTATTATATTATTACCTGAGGCGAGTCCCACTATCCATATGATAATGATGGCTGTTCTGGCACGGCTGGTGGTAGATTTGAACTTTAAAGGATGACAGATGGCGTACCAACGGTCGATGGAAATCGACGTCAGCGTCATTACTGAAACGGTAACGGAGACGGTCTGTGTAAAAAAAAAAAAAACAATATTACAAATCGCAAAATAAAATATAATGCACAAATAATAAGTCTTATTATTCCCAAAAAAACGGAAACTGGACCAGGAACAACACCAGTCACCATTAACATTACACAAATATAAGATCAGGTGCTTTAAACATATTGATAGGCATAACATTATTAAACCAAATATATTATAGTATATATTTAATATAATTTAATAATACATTGGCGTGATCATCGCTGCATTAATTATACACGATAAATATTATTAATTTAAGTCACATCAAGATATCCGTAGCAGTAGATTCATATTGTTCATAGCAATTTATTAGTTTCCTCTATTTTTTTTATTTACAATTCATTATAATGTATGTTTAGGTGTGTGTGTACATGATACATCATAACAACCCAACTACTGATAATCTTTTCTATTCATCTCCCACCTGCAGGAGTCTTTAAAGTATTTACAAATCGATTTGAATGTACAATGTATATAATTATTATACTTAATTGAAATTAATTATTTAATTTGTAAAATATAACGTAAATTATCTTTATAAATTGCTGACAACCTTTGATTATTTATAAGAAATACCGAATGTGGTTGCAATACATTGATAATTTTCTAAAATTCTATTAAAAATATTAAATGAGAAAAAAAAGTTACTGTTGGGGAACAAAGAGGATGAAACATTGTATGTGTATACACATATATTGACTTTTTTAAGGGAATTTACTCTCTCCATTGATCCACCAAAGTACTATTTGACGTCTTCGCAGGACGTGCCATTATACTTATTTAATGACAGTCTATGTAGTAGTTATTTTTACTTTTGATATATTATACGATTATTATATTATTTGCATCCATCCCACCCATCCTGCTTGTTAACGGTGTCTAGCCACAATATATATAAACAACGAATCGTTGATAATATAATATTATCATTTATCGCCATTCATTATTTTTGGCAAACTATTCGCGTACTTTCAGGTTTGTTTGTAAATCCGTACACGCACACCCTCGATAAAAATAAAAATAAATTGTAACAGGTCGTATCATTTTCATCATTTTTACGACGAATAAAATTTTACACACAATAAGGCACGTGTTCGTCACGGCGTAAATAATGGGAGTAAAATAAAAATCGTTTTAAAAAAGTAGGTACCTCATAAATTTACAGTATTGTTATAATATTATCGTCATTATTATTCGCCACCTCTCTCCCCTAGTCTTTTTAGGTATTGAGATATGTATATATTATTTTAATATTTGGTCCGATTGAAATATCGACCGACTTTAAGCTGATATATGCACGTATTTAATAATAATAATGTGTCGCATAAACGTAATTTATCAAATACGAGTTTCGTTAAAAATGTTTTTAATAAAAGAGCTAAAAGCACGAACCAAATTTAATACTACTCTTTCCCTCGAACGTTATTTATTGTTTGATAATAATACCATGACAAGCATTTTATACAAGCGTCGGCCCTCGGCCCGTCACACGTGAGTATAAGTGTATATTCGATTATTATTATAAGAACTAAATACCTAACATGTTGATATAATATACCTACAATACAATTAAATATTTTTGTTTATTTTATACCTAATTTTATATTATACCAGAGGATACAAACAAGTTACCTAATTTTAGCATTTAGGTGATACATTACAATTATTAATTAAAATTAAATTATTCTCTTTACCATAATAATATTATAATATGTATACAACTTTGCACATGTCTTATGTAATTTAAATGATTTAAAAATGTTTAAATTTGTTCAATTTTTCTTTTTTTGAACTTTAATAGTGTAGTAAACATACATGTTTATAGCCGATGTTTGATGTTTGTAACCAATATAATATGATTAAAAATAGGTATATATTACATTTTATCATAAACAGAATCGCTTGAAAACTACTAAAATATAATATGACAGCTTGTTACAAAATATTTTATAAGCTATAAATATAGTTAAAATAATGTTTTTATATTTTTTATTCTAGGCGGAATAAAATGTTTCATTTGCAAAAGTACATTTCGTGGATTTTAAACTATCAACACTCAATGGTAACCGATAAATGATAATTTTCGTAGTCGTCTAGACTGCCCGATGTTATACAGTAGTTTTAATCACCTATGTACTACGTATAACCAGTGCTACTATCATTTATCATATTATTTTATACTGAAATATAAGGTACGATATTGCAATAATTAATTATTATTTTCAGACGGCACTCCATGTAGGCAATTTAGGTGCATGCGTATCGAGTTTCAGTGCTTTTGTATACTTCAAGTCGTATTGTATAAGTTATAATACTAACATATTATTATTGTTATTAATATCGATATCCCTGCCAGACATATATAGTCATCGGATTATTCATTTCCAGATATAAACTTTTCCTAAGTTCCGCTATCGCTTATAGCTACTTAAAATATCTTCATCACAAACTTATATATCTTCAAAGCTGGTTCTCTTGCATGGGAGAATAAAAAAAAATGTTATTCTTCTCGTGTATTCTATGCTATTTGCTGTCCTCTACGTAATCGCGGTATTATTATTTTTTATTTTTCTTAATAAAAATCATTATTTTCCATATCAGTATAATTTACTCGGTTCGATCGTATAGCTCTTCAGTGTGCGTATACTACGTGTTATCGCTTATCGGCGAACGATAAATAACTCGAGCGTAAAACTTTAACCTCAGCGAAGAAAGGTTGTATACACATTACACATATTATCTGATATAAGTATATAGACATTGAAAGCTAAGTGATTTGGGACGCGGATACAACCACCAAGTTACAAACACGTAAACACACATGCTATACAATATACACTATACATACAATGGCTTTAAATTCAATATTAAACTTTATCGTCCTCTGTGGGTGACTATTTCATTTACGACATGACAGCTAAGCCGCTTCATTGTAGATTGCGGAAAACAACAATGCGCTGAGAACACCTATCTGCGTTATATAATGAATCCAATACAAGTATATTAGTGCGATGCACAAGTGCATATATACATCTGTGGTATAACACATTAATACGTACAATAAGGATAAGCTTAAATCATTGTGTATTAATATCATTATTATTATGATGATGATTGTACAATAAATACGACCTCACTGTAATAATATTATCTATGTATTACAGTATAACGTGGTGCATAAGCGCATGGCAAAATTATATTGAGTGAATATAACCAACAATTTGGACCATGCACTGGATATGGCTCATAATATTATAATATAAACAATTTTTTTTTTTAATATGTACACTAGCTAGGCCTCACTGAGAAAAACTCACGTCATATAACAATAAGGTTAATATTTAATACAAATAGAAACGTACCGACAGCGTATATAGGTTATTACCACATTGTGACAAATCGCGAGTGCACTCATATTAGTCCATCATACTATATTATAATGGTGCTATAGCCTATAATTAATACCTAGGTCGTAAAATTAATTATGTACAGTTTAATTGTCGAAGAAAGAGGTCAAATTTTGCAAATGGTTACAATTTTCTGGGATAACGAAATTAAATTATTAAATTACCACGCGGGTTTTGTAGCACTCTTGCACACCTACATATTATTTTCGACCGGACTTTTAGGATTACCATTTACCAGAGAACAATAATTAATAAGTAATACAACTATGGGCCGTGTTTTGGTACGTGCAACGAAAACGACAACACGGCTTATAATAACTGCATTATTATTATTAAATTAACTCGACGTCTTTGTGCCTCGAGACCGTATTCGTACCACTCATGCATATTTCGGTGAATTTAAACGGGACTGATTCGGACCGACCGACCAGGCAAAAGGTCTTTGAACACTATTGTCGTTCAGTATAATATTAATATAAACATTTTACCGTCAAATGTTCGCATACATGCAACCCCCGCACCTATTTTACACACTCGTTAGTCGCTGACGTATATTTAATATTATATTTTGGTGAATTATACGCGTTCTGCATATACGATAATGCATGTTTTGTGTATACCTATATTTTTTTCACGTTAGCCTATGTATATATACACATATATATGCGGGTACGACGGTTATATTGTACTTTATAGGGCGAGTTTGTGTAGATTACCACTGCAGAAAAAGGGTAGTCGACGGCCTTTTTGCGCGCAACACGTGACCGTAAATCACCTCACCGCCACTGCCACCGAAAATAAAATGCCTGTTCGATCGCGCATAATATGTGGTTAAAACACAATATAATATTTTACACACACACACAAACACACACACACACACACATACACACACACACACACACACTGCAAAAAAATCTTTTCATCCACCTACGCGACTACTGTGCACCTCGCGATGGCCTTTACCCAGCATAATAGTATATTATAATTTTTAGGGCTGGGTCTTATATTTTGAGATGTTTTTTACGATCACAGAAGCGGCGCATGGCTTATATATTGTGTAACAAAATAAAGTACAAAACAAAAACCCAGACCGGATACGAGGACCTGCATAAATCATCGCGTTCGAAAAACGATTCCGAGCGGACCGTAACAGCGGTTAAAACCACGCTTGCTGCAAGACATTTCTTCAGCATTTCCGATGGTCATTGGAACAGTTTTTCTTCGAGCTCAAACTATCTGGAAACCGACCCTCTTCAAAGTATTCTCTAGACACAATTTTCAATACATAAATGTACTTTTGTTTACTTATATTTCGCCGTTGACACGAAAAAACCTCCCATGTCCAAAAACAAGGGTTTTCAGGAGACGAAAAAAACGTTAAAAAAAAATAATAATAATCACATATTAGATTTATTTTATAAACGATTTATCCTAGGTAAAACTAAGTAACGACACATAGAAGAAACTATTTATTATTTTTAATTAATTCTACGATGCAGACAGCACATAGGAGATTGCATCAATAAATAGCTTATTATTTTCTGAACCCTGCAGGGATAAATCAAAACCCTCAAAATCATATATTTGGCACATAGAGGGTTTTTCGTGTCAATGACTATATTATATCAAATAAAAAAAACTACTACCATTGAATCACTTTAAACTATATAGTTACCAAAGTGAAACTAGAAATTCAAATTGTTTTTCATCTAATTGTCTGTCTACAATGCGCTACGTGTATAATATGTGACTTAGAAAATTGATTAAGCATAGTATATAATATCGATATAAATAATCTAGTACCTACTCGTGAAATTGGTTTTTCAGCTGTGGTTAAGTATGCGATGAACATGGACGATTTAAGTTGTTGGTTTTTGTATCACTATTAAAACCATATACCACGGATTGTCTACCGTATTCGTGTTGTATTGAATACAAGGTACATGATCGATAAGAATTCATGTATCACTGTCTCATGTCGATAACGCTTCATTTCTGCTGCAAATGCCCATAATAAAACATGTTTATGCTGTTTTATTCCTAACCAAAATTCTACAGGGCTCCGGATGTTTGAGTATTGGCAAATTATGATTCCGGATCAGCAAACCATCATGATAACGATTTACCGCTCAACAACCGTTGCCTACTAGTCGTCGTCCAATGAATGAAGCATCTATTCTGTTCATCGCCGTACGCATGAGCTCAAATCAATTTTTACTTCTGTTTTTTAATGCCGGAGGTTAAGTAGGTCAGTTATTCATTTTGGAGCAATAAAAATCTGCGTTCCAAATATCATTATCCTTTCAACAACACAACTCATTGTTATGATGAATATTACGGTACTTACGAGCTACGGCCTGCGAGCTACTACGCATACTTCACTTGTTCAAACGTTTTACAAATAAATTCAAACATTTTTCTTGTTATTTTACATATTGGAGAACCGAATGCTTTTCGATGCGATAATGCACTTGGGCCCGCGATCGGCACGATATTAATCGTGGTCATATGATATTGTATATATCACACTTACGTAGACAATGTAGGTATTATTTAATTGTTTTGCTGTTAAAATATCAATTGAAATGTTTCAAAACGATCACCGTGTTTATGTAAAACAACGACTCACGGGAAACGTAACTTTTATCGCGTTTTAAATATTTCGAAGAATTGAATACAATTACTAAGTAAACATTGTAATACACTTTTAAATATTTACATAGCAATTTATGCTTAACGTGTATGTATTCGATTTGATAAATGTTTGTTTCGTGATTTACAAACGACTACAGCTTTTTTACGCTGGGAGGGGGTCTTTTCTTATCACACAATTCGCCACAATCAACGCTCAAAAATGTTCATATAATTTACATCTGCTTACGTAGTACGTAAGTGCATAAGCACAATATTTTATGTATGAAGTATCTAAATATATACACAAAGGTATTAGGCGCACACTTGTGGGTAACAATAGAGAAATGAATTATCTGGAAAACCGCTGGCTCCATTATTGTAATACGATCCAAAACGACATAATATTTTGTACACATTACAATACCTATTATGTTGTCCGCATTGAAACGCGGGGATTTAAAATTATTTGCACGTATGTTTTATATCGAAAACAATACAATAATGCAACGAACGAAATGAAAAAAAAACAAAAAAAAAAATTTAATTAAACTGTTTGCCGATTTGATAAATTCGTGAAATATATAAATAATATAATATACATATACACACGTGCTGCACGTGATGATAATAATGATTATTGGACAAGGTATTATTATATTATTATTATTCTGTAACGCTGTTCACTAAAGGCGCACCGTTACAGTTTCCAGAGAATTGTGCACAATGTCCGTGCGTAGCTGGATAAGTGAGGGATAGAAAATGGGGTAGGTGCGACGTCGATGGCGATTATTATGTACGTGTTTAAATTATTTGTGTTCGCTAATGGACATCCGTTCCTATATACATACAACCCGTATTCACACCCGTCCGTTTGTTATATTATTATGTATAAAAAATGGTGTGACGAAAAAACGAAATTTATATTGCTAAAAAAAACCTGTTCTTATAAATACTACACTATTTGTGTGCATTGTTGATCGATAGTTTGATCAAAACAGAAATAAAAATCTCGAAATGAAGGGGCTGCAAACACGAGAAAGTGGTTAAGTTGTAAGTCACACTTTGAGCGAGCGGGGAAAATACGAATTTTTAAAACGGTCATAGGTAAAGAAATACGTGTGAATACAAATTAAATACATTTAGCTTCCTCATTATTTCGTCCGTCTTGCGAGGTGTATTCGGATCAAAATATCTGATCGAACATAATATAGAATAACGGTTATTATAGGTAGCCGTTAGTGTCCAAGAATCGCTTTCCATGACCAGCTCTACAACAGTCCAGCACTCTGCCTTCACAATCAATCGGTTTTTTCCTTCTATTTTTTTAAATGAAAAACTGTTCAAACGTCACAATAATATTGTTTACATAAAAAATTGTGAGTTTGTGCGTGTAAAGGGATTTGAAAAATATGCTTGTGACTCGTTCATATACCCACGGGAGCTTTCGTATAACATAATAACGCCATTTTTCGCTTTTCATAGCCGGTAATTAACTACGGTATTGTTATTATATAATACTGTTAACGCGTTTAAATTAAATCGGTCTTAGACAAGAATTTAATATTGTTTGAAACTACAAAAATAATGAAATGCCAACCAAGTGCAGAGTGATTCTTTAACGCAACGGACATTTCATTAATTATTTTGAATTAAATAGTCTGAATTTAATTTTACGGTACAACATTTTATAATATTGTAGTTCTGAGTAATGTTAAAATAATGACCTTTCATTGGCATGTACAACATATAATATTATAATCTATTCGGTGGTACAATTAATTTGCCAACACATTTTATAGTTGCATATTGATTGAATAATATACATTATATTCAATCAAACAAACATTTAGAAACTGCTATATTTTGATGTGTATTGCAATGTACACATACATTGTACATAGATTAAACTTCAATTAGGTGTTGAGTTTTAATGAAAAATTAATTTAAGAATCATGTCATCCCAAAGGTGGAACAGAGGATTTTGCAATTATACTAGCAGGAAAAGCACCTAATGATATTGTAATGTAATACTCATCACGGTCGTCAATCGTATTATACTTTTTTACCGTGATTGATGATTCGACCTGAAGTATAACAATCTAAGACAATGTTCAATTTTGACGAAAATATTCAATTTGTATGCTTAAAATTAAAATACGTTGCCGCTTGCGACTGATTAATATTTATTAGTGGTTTACACTTAACACAATATATAAAGTGATTCACGAAATGTATTGCTGTGAAATATTTGAACGGTAATGGATAGTTATATACACATACATAATAGCATATCAGCCTCTGCCCCATCCATTAATATTATGATGATCGATCAATAGTGTATAAAGAAAGAATTTAATAATTTATTTATATATAGTTAAAAAATTTTAATGTTAATATATTATAAATTGTGTTGACATTTTTCATCTGTGATCTTACAATATACTACTAGCTGACCCCATGCACTTCGTTGCCCGTCAAAATTGCCAAATCATTCACACTTTGTTCGATTTGACACAGATGAACGATCTCAGAATTGGTTTTGTTTTTTTTTCAATTTAAAAGTCTCAGGGTTAAAACGTTTACGTATAACAGCAGTTCTTACATGGTTTAATGGAAATAACTTAACTATGACATGTACATAGGCGTACGCATTGGGTTCGACCTAAATTTTTTAGGGGCATGGTTAAATTTGGGTTTATATTCTAATAATATGTTCATGGAAATTGTATTCGTCGTGAAAATATAATAAAATTAAAAATATTTGAGTGTACCACTATATGGTGTATTCTCCAATTTTATTCATCTGACAAAAACATTGAATACAAATTCAATTAGTGTTAATATATCTATGACAGAAAGTGTTTGTTTAATATTAATTAGTAAGAGGACACTACATCAGCGCATTTGCTGT
>PVMI01044848.1:0-12293 GCA_008528875.1 Aulacorthum solani
TCAGGTACGCGTGATGGTGTCGCGCAGAACTGCCTTTGTTTTACATATCAATATTGGCCGGAGCCTTACAATAATAAAACATATATGTGGCACCTAAACCAGAGGGGCTTAATTATATTATGGTCAGCACATAATATGCCTATTGTGCATATTATGCTGTTTGTAAAATAATCGTAATGATGTAACATACGTACGTTACACCCTCCTTTGAACAAGGAAAGTATGTAAATGTATTTACAATCGTTTAAAACTACTAACACGTTTTCAAGTATTTGTTATTTACGATGATGAACCTCCCTCCCCTATTTTAAATGGTGGTCTACGGCACTGATATATACGTAATGGTAATACTATACAATATAAAGTATAGCTTATAGAAATAGTTAAATGTCTGAATATAATATTTCGTATTATATTATTATAATATTATGCGTAATTTAAAAATGATTTACTATTATTATAATGATGTATTCATATTATATAATATTATATACAGTGTAAACGGGATTTTAAATATTGCGGTTGATTAACTTATTGTTTATAATATGTTATTATGCCTATACGATTTATATATGTTTCAAAACCTGCAATTTGTATTAAAAAAAAAAAAAAATACCAATCATATAATTAAAAAAAGTGAGATATTTATGTATGAGTTGGACCACCGAAGTGGTTATTAATAAATCATTTAATTTCAAAAATAAAGCCGTTCTTAAGCGATGCTCTGTTTACCGAAAAATTTCAACTACTATTATTATTATTTTTTACCAAACTTTCAAAGTTATATAATTCTCCATATTTTTCACCAATTTTTGTTAAATCTATTTGGAAATTCAGAAAAATTAATCATTTATTCTTAAAAAAATATTTTTGTTCAGTTTTGGTATTAATAAAAAAGATATTGCGGTATTATAAGACACACAATTAAAACTTTGCAGAGTACCTATTATTATAGGAGTAATTATATTATCGTATCCTATTATTATAGTTATCCTCTCTGTAAAATCTAAAATAAAATCAATAAAAAAATCATTGTTAAAATAAAATCTAATTATTAAGAAAGTATAGAAATAAAAACTGTAGGTATCTAATGTATATATGTCAAACAAATATGTTTGTTTGGAATATAACAATAAACTCGTTTACAGAAATAATTAATAATGATACATATATTATAATTGTAATGAAAACCGTAGGTTTTATTGTTACACTAACTTAGGTAGGTACAGGTCCCATGATTACAGCAGAGATCGGTTTAAAATACGATTTCTATCATACATTCCTTATTACACGACCAGATCAGTCGATAAAATACATTTTAGAACTTGCAGTTCTATGAATCATATTATTTGAGTTAAAAACGATTACATATTTTATGTTGGTACTATGTCAGTTGAACTTCATAATTTTAAAGTATGAGTGAAATGATGAGTACAATATTAAATTGGTTTTACAACGATGGGTGTTTTTTTTGCGTTTTAAGTCACGTCTACTTGCAGCAGAAAAAATGTTTTGCAGACAAAATTAGTCAAAATCACCAATTATTTTATAGGCATATTGGCTGACAGACCAAGTCTCAAAAATATCAATACTTTTTTACCATATCCAATATTTTTTCATTGAATTCAAACTTAACACACTACACATTTATAACAGTGACCTACTCAATTATTTCGAAGTAGATACAATCGACACCTACAACTATACAGCAGAACGACTACCGGGATATTAGAACTAAAATTAAATATCTATATCTATATTATACAGGTAACAAAGTTTTTAAACATTCTAAACTTTTTTTATTTCACAAATTCTTTGATGTACCCATACATTTTGACCGATGCAGAACTGAGAGTGCAATTATTGTATAATTTCCCAGAGAATGAATTTTGACTGCTGCATGTCAACCGGATCAACCATAAACTCGTAATAATTTACTATAATATGTAATAATATAATATTTAAAACAATTGTTATGTGTTATGAGTTTATAATAATATTATATACATTATTTTTACTCTAAAATGTTCATGGTTTGATTTGATTTTGAATCAATAAAAACTATTTTCTTGATTGTATTCAAGATATAGTATCTACAGTAATATAATATACGATGCCAATTAATTATATAAAAACGTCAGTTTCAGATTATTATTTTGTTTTTTTTTTGTTTTTTTTTTTAACTTTGTTAGGATATTTAGTTATTTTGGCATTCGTAAATTTTATCTTTTCGAAATTGAATTAACGAATTGATGAGTTTATTAATCAATTATAACGTATGTGGACATGTGGAACCAGTTTTTAAATACATATACTTATATATGCGTGTTTAAATTTGATCAATTAATGTATTTCGAATACATTAACTATTGTCAGTTGATTGAGAAAACCATATTTGTCGAAAACATCAAACCACTAGCCAAAAAAAAAAAATTTAAAAAAACTTCTTGTTAAAATTTCAGAAACTACTCGAGTCTCAAACTGGTTTTAAAATTAAAATCTATTAACCGATTGTTGAAACATCCCACCACTGTCATTTTAAATAGTTGTGCCACGAGCATTTGAAAACACGAACGTAAATCATACAAAATATTATAATGAATATAAAATATAACGAGCATAATACTGAAAAGTAGAGACAAAATAGAAAAATCAATTCTGGTTGATAATTTATACAGTTGTACTAATGTACTATTATATAACATTCTTATAAATCGATGCATCCATATTTGACTACTGTTGTACACGATCGTGTTAATGTGTTGTATAAGCTGAGTTCCTATATATTGTATAGGTGGTAATGTATTATTATAAATCTGTCGCTTATTTCAAAATGTGTAAAACGTCCAATCTGCTGAATGATAGAAACATACATGTAATTTACAGTGTGCGTTTCAAATGATGTTTTCGATCGGCCCCGGTACGATGTTGCTTGTATAGGTAATATTATCATCATCGAACTAAACACGACGTATATTCTAATCGTAGGTATAATATGGGTAGGTACGAAAAACAGCACCGCAACCAAACGAATAATGATAATAATGTCATATTTTCGGCGAATAATAAGAGCACAATAATAATATTATTATAATATGGTACCTACCTATATGACGTATAACATGTGTAACATGAAACGCGCAGAGGAAATGTCGTAATTCATCCGAAGATCGGAACTTTGAGACAATCGGACGTTTTGACATTTGGGGCGTCATCCATTGTGTGTCCGCCCGGCGCACAATAACACACATAATTACACGATTATTGCACCATTTTTTTTTTTGTGTTCTTATTGTTGTCGTGTCTTCAGATTTTGTTTTCGTTATTATTATTATTATTATTATTATTATCATTATTGTACCTATCTACTCGCGCGCGCGCGCTCTAACCCACGAACGAAAACGATTTTATTTCATTTTTTTTTTTTTATTATTATTCCTCATCCTAGCAAGCTAGCCCACGCTAGTGTGTGTGTGTGTGTGTGTGTTGCTCCGCGCGAGTTCATTGTTCCCCGGACGCGCGTATATTATAATATACACTGCACATAACACGATAGATATAAATATTCGTCAGATGTACCTCTACATACACCTGTGTGTCGTGTGTGTGTGTGTGCATTATGAGTATACACTGAACTCGGCTTGGTCGGACGTATAATAATAATAGCGTACCTATATGGCGGGTGTACACGCAGACTGCAAAACACATATCAGTCCACCGGCATTACATGAGACATATACTATTATATGTAGGTATATATTTTAATATATGATGTAGGTACCAGAACCGAGCAGCCTCTCGTCATGTGATACAGGTACCTAGGTATACGATTATTATCGTGGTGGACCATTAAAATTAGGTTGTTGATATAATTATCACCGAGCTCGATCTACGCGCGTGTGCCGATGATCTCGAAACGCGCGTAAACGCAACAGGTAGTAGGTACGTATACAGCCGTATTATATTATATACGTATATAGGTATGCATGTACGTGTATTATGTTGAAGAACAGCTATAATATATATATATTTTTAATAGCGAAAACCACCAGCAATGGTTCGAAGAATATAATATTATTTTATATTCAGACCAAATTGGAACCGGGCGAAACGGCATCACGCGACCGATGTGTGTGTATATTATATATTATGCGCGCGCACATAATAATATATTATAATACGATATTATTGTGGCCAGGCCAAAGTGTATATTAAATACGTGTGTGTGTGTGTGTGTAAGTGTATGTAATGTGTATATATATTATTATATTATATACGTCGCAGTAGAGTATTTGAGCTCGCAATTGGCCCAACGCACGCACGTTTGATTATAATACATTTTAAATGCTGTTTGCAAGCGACCCTGGTAACTTTTTAAACCACAAATCTTTATGTATTTGTGTGTGTGTGTGTGTGTGTGTGTGTGTTTTGTGTATATATTACATACGATGATAATTATCAAATTAATAATGTAATACCAAGCCGCTTTAACGTATAATATTATATGATATCGTGCAGCTGTATCACTACTTATTCCTTGGTTATTGAAAAAAAAAATTATATTTTAAGACATAACTACGCATATGTTATTAATACAAATATTGTAATAATAATATTTAACAGCGAAATTTAAGTTGAGAATGGAAATAGCATATATTATAATATGGACCTCCCAGCATTAGGACATTTTTGGTCGAGTAACTATTTAATATAATATCTGCAGTATTATAAAATAAAATATATTATATTATTGTTTAACTATCTGTAACGGTTTACAGAATACCATTTATGTTGCACTCGGTGAATTCGCTTAAGTAAACAGAACAGAGCAACTTAGAGTACGATGATATAAATCATTGACATAGACAACCAATCGAGTTCAAATCTTGAAATAGAGACAAGAGTCTTGAATAATAATTCAATTTGTTTCAACTCCTACTCCACTACTCCTGTGATCTTCAATAAACTACCCTTAAGAACAGGGTAACTCAGGTGATAGTGTACTGTATAATATTATTACTATTCTTTAGGTTAATAAACCTTGTATAGTTGCTGTTCAATTGTGTTAGTCTATGAACGCAGGTCATAAGTTTCTAGGACATGTAAAATATAACTTAGAAAACTTTATTTGTATCTATTCAACAACCCGGTTCTCGAGATCAGTTTGTGTGGTGGGAATAGCTAACCCGCAACTACTCCTTAACTGGATAGAATTAGGTATCAATAACGACAGCCACTTGTTTTAAATAAACGAGGTATAGGCGTGTTGCAGATCGAATAGTAGAATATATCTAATAGATTAAGTCGAATAGTAACGTAACACACGTGCTGGTGGTTTTTTTTCTAAGTAGACTATATAATGAAACAAAAATATTTTATATTGTAAAATAATATGTCCAATTTGAAAATGCGCCAAGTGTTGCGTACAATGTCTTATAGGTGTTCCGTGTACATATTGCAATAATAATATGTCGCTATATGAATATAATCCCATTATTACGTGCCACATTGTTTTAAACCCAATCGATTGCCAATTTAATTCTAACACGATTGCTATGACAGCGAGTTTTAACCGATATTTACTATATTTGCATATCATATTGTAGCGAACTGCTATTACGGCTTAAAGGTCTCCGGCGACTGTGTATTATATAGTGTAGTTGTTATTGGTAAGTTAATAGGTACGTGGGCAATCCAAAAAATTAAATTATGTGTGTCGACCTGTAATGTCAGAAACAAACCTATACCTACCTGTTGGCTACCGTATTTTCTTTATTTTTATTATTTATTTATATGTTATTTTTGTTAACACGTAACGCTGTGCGTTTACGGTGGGCGCGTTTCAAAACAACTGTTTAAATTGGACGTTTTGTCCGTAAATAAAATTCTTACACGCCTACAATTCGCATGCGCCCGCGAAACCCACTTACGACCTCAATTATAAAATAAAAACCAACTTTGTGGTGAAACATCGTGTTGCATTTCGTCGAGATAAACAAAAATAAAATACAATAATATGCGTACCTACATAATACCTGATAATCATGCAATTTGTCAAACGACTGCAGCACAGCACAAGGTTATAATAATATAACTCGCGGGGAACCTAAGTTCAAAGACAAACCTTACGCGAGGGTGTTGTGGAGGCTTGAGCGTTAAACATTATAATAACGTTATATTATTATAGCATAACGTTATTATTGTTGTCATTGTTGTCACCGAGTCATATCATAATATTATATCCCCTATACGACTGATGCAGTCTTTTGCCTGTATGGCTGCGGATAATACACTTAACATGGCACATGCACACGGCACACGAAGAAGTATATGAATTCGAATCTAACCGTAGATAATCGGAAACAGCAAGTAATCGTGACTTATCGCATTCCAAGTGATTGACTCGTGATATTGCGATTTCACATAATATTATGCGAGACGATCGAACGTTACAATACCTGCACCGCGTATACCGCAGCTATATAGCTGCACACATAAATATATAGATGTGTGCATGTATATACAAATGAGCATATATTATTATTATTATTATTATTATTTATAAGCATGTATATATATATATATATATATATATATATACATTGTATAAATGCACTGCAGTGTGTGCGATGTCTGTAAAACGTCGAATGTCCGATTTTAACGGCGGACTCTTAAAGCTCTAAAATTAATCTACAGGACATAATAAATTGCAGTCGCAACGAGCCTGACGTTGGATAATATATGTTTTGTTTTTAAAAAAGTAAAAAAAAAAAAAAAATATCAAATAGATGCGGACGATAATATGCTAATACGGAATAATTTCCAATCGTAAACGTCCGCATGAAACATCGGAGGCACTCAAATCTCGCCGTGCGGTATATCTCAAATCGCGTATTAAAATGTGTCCGATATGCATTTGTCCATTAGGTTTTCATTATTATTACCATTATTATTTTTGCTTTTTTTTTCCTTTCTGCACGCGTTCCGTTCGGATTTGCATTTACGACTTTATGTAGCTCGCGCTCGCGTTCTTCCCATGCAAATGTTCCGTTTCAGACATTATAATAATAATAATAATAATACGTTTTAGAACGGAATCTCATATTTTTTTCGCAGTGAATAATACTGTATGGACAAGCACACAACCGATGCGGGTGACATCATTCGAATAGGTATACTGTTATATAATATTTTGTTGTATTTAAATAATTTTGTCGATTTCGAAATGAAAAAAAAAAAATCTGTACGCATAGCAATGCTGCAGGTTCACGATTTGTGTGTATATTTATGGTTTTTCGTCTCCGGTAGTATAATTTGAATATAAACGAACAAACGAGTTATGTGCCCTCTAAACGATAAAACACTGAATAACTGCAGCGAGGAATAACAAAAAGAAATAATAATAATAAAAAAAAGAGAGAAATAACAAAAATGATAATAACGTAACTAGTCACCCGGGGCCCCTATAATTATTGTGTTTCTTCTCATTTAAATAATCTTCTGGACAAACAATTTTGGTTTTCGACCTTACTGTAATGAGCGCCGGATATGCGCGTGTGTTAATTTATTATAACTGCATGGCCAATAGCTATTATACCTACATCTGTATATGATAATAACAATCGTGTAAAATAATTACAATAATAGTAATAGTCGAGTGACAGTCGCTCGTTTGCAGCTCTTTAATCTCGGATCCTGCAGAAACATTAAGTGTTAGGTATATAAGTTAGTGGTGAGTGGTGACACGGGTGACAGCAGTAGTTTTACCCGGATCATACCGTGGAATCGGTGGTTGAGAGGGTTTCCATTTTACGAGATGTTTGGACTTTTTAGACGACGGTATATTGTTTACCAGAGTAAATACGCTTTTGTGTGATATATTATTTTTATACTTTTAGGTAGCCAAAATTAAAACGACGTTTATTATTGGTGTACTGACATAATTTATGACCAGAGGGCGAATTACGAAACCGAAAAAATGTCACGTCTAGGCAATAGAAAAACGGTCTACACGAAAATAATAATAATAACCGACTAGCAATAAAATGAAAATAATAATGTAAATACGCTGTAGGTCGAGGTGATTTCCTGCGGTGGCACTCGGCCATTATCATAATAATTTCTTTACTCTTTTTTTCCCCAAAAATATTATATTTTATAGGTGTAAACAATCTGTTTAAGTGGCGTGGGGCGACAATAATTTAGATCTCGGAAAACATGAGAATTATAATAATATATACGAAACACTAAAAAAACGAATTTATTTGTTTTTTCCCCCGCGCGCGCGTACCACGATACGCGCGACGCGTTGCACCTTGACCCACACGCTTTCTGCTTTGGCCCGTTGTAGTTATGATGATATAAATAATAATAATATAATATGCTCTTCTACGGGAAAACTGGTTAACCATCATCATCATCGTCATCGTCATAACATAATTGTTTATTGAAATACGTATAATATTATTAGGTATGTAGGTTCATAATGATTATTATACGAAATGCAAGTGTATATATATTTTGTAAGACTCACCAAATAGTGTCCAATATAATATTATAATTCCACTCGAAAATATATGACACGGCGTATGTATCGATGATATGTTACATTAAATATTATACGAATAAAATGCAAAATTTATGGAATATTGTTTGATAGTTTTTTCTTCGGTCCATACTGTTATATAATTATCATCGCATATACCTGCGTCTCGGTGGTCGTTTGTTATGGACTTTTCGTCGACACGCGTTTCGGCGCTGGAGAATATATATTAGAAGTTATATTTTCATTTTGAAATGCCATTGACCGCCCACGACACTTTTTTTCACATATAATATTATAATTATAATATCTCCTCTCTGCGGCAAGACCGGTTCTCGCCGTTATGCTAAAATTTTTACCACAGTAATTATCCATCCGCACCGCGTTATGTTTATTAATAGTCGGCATGGCATGAAAAGCCGGGGGTATTGTTTTCGCTATAAGCGCGTGCGCCGTGGGACGCCCACCGCCGTCGTCGGTGAGTACAACGGAAAAATTACAAACGTATGTATAAGTGTAATTATTGCTGTTATTACTAGACATATTAAATTATACATAATATTTGTGAAAATTGTGCTGCGCGTGCGATATACGGTGATCATTTGAATGGGGGAGGGAAAAGAGGGGATGGAAGTTTTATTTTTTTTTCATCGCCAAGGTCTTAATAGTTTTTTAAGCGTAAAACATGGTGAAAAATATATTTAGGCGTGGGTGAGTAAATTTACTTGTAAATATGATAAATCGTTCTTAAACTGCAGTAAATTCCACGTTACCTGTGGTCATTTAACCCAAATTACAGTGAAATTGGTCCATGATACTCGACTGCAGGTAGTAATTGCTGCAAGATGGACTATTATGTTATATAAGTTATTGGTAATAATTTATGAAAATCATCTTCGAAGGATAAAATTAATTTGATTTGATAGCTATTAGATTTTTATTATGTCAAATATCGTTATATCGAATTTTTCTTGAACTTTATTGAAATTGCCCTATCGATATAATATAATAATACCATTACAATAAAACTCGATATCTTGAACTTTTTTACTGTTCCCCATTGACATAACGACAGTTTATTGTTTTGTACACTCTGTTTCAAATAGTACCTATAAGTACCTATAACATGCCTGTACATAATAATATTAACAACATTTAAGCAGATGCGTTGAAATTACATCATTGATAGATAGACCTGCCAATCTAATTATCAATTTTCCCTGTAAATGAAATTTAAGCTTATATAATAGTATTCATATAGGTCATAGGCACGAAAAATATTGGCATGTAACAGCCGTCGATCATTTATAATGATTTTGAAATCAAGTTGTCAACTAAATTAATAAAAAACTACGAAAAAACAACATAAAGAAATAAAAACCATTTATTTAATATATATATATAGATGCTAATAGAGTATGATATTATATTATAATTGATAGCAACATTGTAATTTCGACCTTGTGGGCATGGTATAGCATACTTACTATGAAGCCAGTACGAATATAATATAGTTGATGGTAAATTAAAAAATAATTTAACTAGGTACATATAGTTATGTATCAAATTTCCAAAATTAAAATGTGAAATCAACACAGTAACATCACATTTCTGTTTTCTAAGTAGTATATTATTGTGCTCGTTGATAGAAGGTAATAACATTTTCGAAAAATCAATACAATTAATTAGTTATAAATTATTAAAAACGCATTGACTGCCTGCAGCAATGATTATATTTGTGAGCTTCGATGTATTATCGAAATATATTATTTATGAATACATTTAATACATTATTTTTTACATCTGAAAAAATTGCACTTATATTATGAGAGATAAAAATACCAAAGCTAATATCCGTATAATATTTTAATTGCAATAAAATGCATTTAGATGTTGAACTATAATTATGAGTGATAAATAAGGCCATCATATTATATGATATCGCCTTACTATGCCATTATTTATTGCTTACTTTGCATTATTAATTATTATTTTCTTAATAATATTATTATCATGAATGTATTCGGGCTAAAGGATATCTGCAATGCAAATAAGTACATAGTATAATATTGTGGTCAATGTGGATTCCAGGAGCAGTGTTGTGTATAATGCGTACATTAACAAAATGATTATACCTACAGGTATAAGAAGTGTATCAATATAATTATCACATCGATATAGGTAGTTCATTAAAGTGTATCACTTTTGGTAATAAATAATGATTGCCTTTCGTGTGATACCTAGATTTGAACAAACAATATATAGTAGGTAACTACGCATCATTGTTTGCAAAATGTTGGTGATTCGCCTGAGCTCTGTACACCTAAATAGTTTCCAAGCCCTTCAACGAAAATAAGGCTTATCGCATATTCTTATCCCATAAAAATATGATTGTATTATACCTACATTAAAGGGCATTTAAACAATTGGCATAATATTCATAATAAAAGGACCAAAAATATTTACAACATTTAATGGATAGGTGGTGTGGTTGCGTGTGTTTGTTTTTCCCTTTTCCGTTTAATAGTAAAAACTTTTTAAAATAAAAATAATAAGCCCCCTAAAATTCAATTAAATCTCTGTTTACGCCAGAGCAGCTTTACGCATCCGTGTAATGCATTAACTTTGGAACATTGTGATGTTAACCTTATCGAAATCCATTGTAAAGAATAAAATATATGCTGCTTGTAATAATATTATAGCTTTCAGCGATACGTCATAATCGTGATTCACTCGTTACACGCAGCACGCGCTTATAATACGGTGTACACAACGCCATACAGGTGGTTCGTAGGTACATAATAAATTGATACCATTGCTAATATAAGTCGTTTATCGTTAAAATCTAGCACCCGAAAAATAATTTTATTATTATCACCATATATTATGTGTCGTATAAAATATATAGTACTACAGTATTAAACACGTTTAAGTCTCACTGCGCGAGGTCGTAAAAAATTGCCTATTATTTAATAGACGAGCATATTATAGGTGTAGGTACTTATACCACGCATAACGTAATTATTAGCATGTCGTATATATTATTAAATGTACATAAGTAATAAAAAACGTAAAAATATATAAAAAAATTTTTTAAAAAAACAAACGATAATATGATATGTCACAAGCGTTTCCTGCGAATTGCTCACACCATATTATAATACGCATACGAACATGGCGAACACGCTTACACACTGCATCAGCGACGCGAAACGGTTTGATGTATTTACCGTTTTTCCGCGAACGGATGCGGACACAAGGACGCGCGAGCGCCTATATGGCTGTACAATATAATATATATTATAATACGCATATTATGCACTATTACGTGTTTGCCAACCGATTGTGTTTGTGTGCATTGTAATACGTAGGTATTGCATACAGGGCGTTTCGTGAACAATGAAGCGATGCAAAGTCAAACTTTCGACGCTCTGCAAAAGTTGCCCGGAATATTGCGTTANNATAGGTACCTTGTGCAATATTTTATAGTTTTATACTCTATTTCAAGTAACAATACGCGTACTAGTACTATGGTAAGTCGTATAGATATAATATATTATTGTTCCTCATGGCAGTACCTAAGCAGCATATATTTTTTCTAGGACGGAATTTAATTATTTATCGATGATCATTTAAGGCTAGAAAAAATAATCATTGATTATTTCATATAAGTATACCTATTATCTACATGATGGATTTAATCAATTTTAAAGAAAATGTCAATATGATAAAATTAAGAACGATTGACTAC
>PVMI01044879.1:0-11317 GCA_008528875.1 Aulacorthum solani
TCAAATATTTAAACAAGCATCGCCGTACGATAAATAAACAAATATGAATATACAAGCACTTTATTTTCATTGGCCTTTTTTATGCTATTTATGGACATTTTACATTTTCAAATGTTGTATTATACGCACAAGCATAAACAGTTTATTATTGTCATCAAACGTTCCACACATGCCAATACTCATTGTAATAACAACCAAACAAAAAAAAAAAATTAGCAGCAAAAAGATGAATTTCTAACAGCTGCATAAATGTACTTGCCTACATGATGAAAGATTCTTAGAAACTTAGGTTGACAGACTTTGCACTCGGAATCGTTTTTCGATGATATTTTATTGTTGAATTAAAATAATAAAATGTTCATAATCCACCTACTCAGTGGACACTTGACACATATTCACCTGTACTATAATAGCTTCTTAATAAGCTATACTGTAATAGTATATATTTCACAAAGTCATATTTGTCAGTTAATCCCGGAGTAATGTAATTGATGACAATAATCACCTTTTGGTTTAAATTCAACTAAAATTATCAAAGGTAGATTTTATACTTTATCTTCAAATATTTAAAGACATTTATTAGGACTGTTAATTCATCTCAACTTGACTCGTTAGGAGACGTGCAGTAGATTAAACAACTATGCGTAGTAGATTACAACTGTAACTAGAAAATAGAAATACTATCAATTAATGCAAATATATTCAGAACAAATAGAAATCCAACGACTGGTGTAATACGTGAAAACTGTGTATCAATATACTTTAAACGAGTAATCGGACATCGTATAACTCGTACTTGAAGTATTGACTTTGTCCCAGAAAAAAACAAAACAATTCTATCGATTTTCTGCAAATCGTTTCATTATTTTAATGCCTTACAAATTACATGTTGTATTACGGTGAACATAAATCACACGTCGATGTCATCATTATCCAGCGATAATATTTTATTTCATCGTTGAATATTATCGGACCATCAAATCGCAATACGTCGGGAACAGCGGGAGAGATAATGCGTCGGTAACCAATGACTCACTCGTCTAGGACGACGGTCCAACCCAACCAGTGAATAGTGCTTTATGGTTAATTTAGACTGCACAAGTCATTGTATTACAGATTGTATTGTCCGTGGCACATCATTGGACTTAGAAGAGTAGAGTTGTAGAAAAAATTTGACGAAAACTTTTTACCTCCCTTGATTTTAGATTATATTTGTATTTTTATTATTTTAGAGTTTTCGTAGTGTGTATTAAAACGTTCGGATCAACAGTTGTTACTTGTTGTGGTGATTTGCAACTAAAATTATAAAGTTTCCATATTATTTTAAGCACTTATAGTTGAAAGTTTTTCATTAAATGAGTAAAATACGAGATTAAACAATGTATACCCTCTACTATAAGGGGCTAAAAAATGTTCATTTTTTTCCCCGCTCAATATCATGGAAAATTATGTGATAATTCGCATTCTGATTATACTTAATAGTACTGTACTTGTTCGGTTATAATATTGTATCAGCTGCAGATGAACAACAATCGTTAACAAATTGTTTAATTATTGAAGCTATGTACCAATCATCTAAGGTACTTCCAAAAATGTATTGTTACTAAAACACGCCTGGTCCGTTGATCAAATCAATGTTGGCGAGTATAGGTCACCCATACGAAAGCTTCTGAAAATTTAATTTAAATTTAATTTTCTTATTGCACTTAGTGGCTTAAACACGCGCATATGAACGCGTTCGTATTATACGCCTTACACTCTAATCTATTATTATTGTTTACTCACGCTAACGTGCGTTTACGCCTAATGCAACAACAATAATGAGACGAAAACGGCTAATAGACACCAGAAGTATTCGTATTGTTCTAACAGTCGTAATATCAGTACGATTAAAAAAAAAAACCATTTTTTATTATATAAACACAATACGTCATTTTAAATTAGATATTGTAATATTTTATCAAACTGTAGGAAGTCATTTAATGCGAGATTAAAACATTAATGATCTACATAAAAATTCCTGAACCGTGATGATATTATCGAACGGAAATAAAAGATAAAGAAAGTCAATTTAATATTTATATTGATCACGATTTAAATGTTAAAATTAAATTCAAATTTAAGTATGCGAATGAATTAATTTCATGCCTACCATATCTATTACATTTTTATTTCATTTTTTTTTTTTTACAAATATTTGATATTATATTTTGACGATAACGCGGAACTCGTAAGTCGTAACTATTTATACTTCTACTACAGTAATAACTAAAGAGCAATATAATTCTTACGAGTTAGTTTTACATGGTCAAATATTGTCTTGCGAATAATAGTTGACCGAAAAATAATTTTAAAAATAGTACTACCTACCCATCAAAAAGTTCTAATCAAAAAATTGTTAAGGCATCATCCGATCCGGTGCCGTAAATTTGGGGGGAAAGTGCGCAGTTATAACACAAGGTGAAAACTTTCAAAATGTATAGTTTTACTAAAACTGAATAGAGTTACCTTTTTTAAATATTATTCACGAGACTAAATGAGTAAAAATGTATATTGACAATAAGCGGAAATATCATATAATATTATAATATTATTTAGGTACCCCTAGGTACTTGTCTTCTGACCACAATAGCGTGGGGTTATTTGTTTACTGCGATTTATTTCAACAAAAGCCGCTCAATGGTATTGTAACAATGACAAACTTCAGACAGAAATCAAAATAATAATCATGACCATAAATTGTAATTTATTGATTTATAGCCGTGTATTATAGGTAGGTACGAAAAAATGGAATTCCGCACAACTTTTCGTTTCCACTTTTTCTCCGACAAGCTGAGTAGATTTCAATTTCATGCTCATTGTTGCACACACAAGCGTCCACACTCACACACACACAACACACACGAGTAGTATTATCATTGGGCTGTCCGCGCACGTATGAACAGGAGAAACGATAAGCCTTGTCTTTGAGCACGTATACACTCAGAGCTGTCAGCGGACACGAATGAATATATTTTATTTTTAAAACGAATAATATTTCGCGAAAACCGCAAGTCATCAATCTCAAGTGGGTAAATGCCGGTGATGTAGTGCCACAAGTAAGAGGAGAAAAGTGAAGAAAAAAAAATATACGAAACGATCTTGCCATCTGCTTGATACCGTTCCAGTCAAACAATTTTATCACTCGGCACTACACGACGTGTTTCCTCATAAATCTAGAGCCGTCAAAATTATTTTTATTTTTCATTTCCTCCCCTCCCTTCCCCCCTTCGTCCCGATTATAATTTTATCATTTCGAAAGCGACATGATTGATTTCCGTTGTTGTGGTTGTTGTTCTTCTCCTTGTTGATGTTGTTTCGATCATTTTTAGTAAAGGTCCACTTATTAATCGTCTCGTCTCGCACTGCAACGGAAACGTTTAAAATACATTCAACTCGGAATATCCAACGACCTGGCCATTTTCAGTCATCAAACACGACTGTCCTCACTCAAAGTCGCAACTGAAATTTACATGTCCAAAAACTTAAATCTCGTGAAAAAAAATGTCACCAGACATTCCTATTTGGACTTCCAACACGAGCTTGGTGGCAATATCGATTGATGTTGAGTATCAGACCATAATATTACATAATATCATATCGAATATTTATTTTCATTTATTTTCGGTGAGGTAGAACATTTTATACAAATACAAATTCAAAAGATTATACATATTTAAATATTTACAAAATATGTTTTGGTGATATTTAATAGAAAAATTATTGTAACTAAAGTCATTATCAATAATATATAACAAAATAATTTAAATGTAATTATGATAACATATTTATTAATTGAATGTTAACTGCTCACATATTGTACTCTTCAATCTTTCCAATATTTTAAAGCAAAATGTCTTGATATTTTCCCATTCCATGAATCTGAAAAATAATAATACTTTTATAGTACCTCCTTTTTGATATTAGTTTAACAAGGAATTACTTAAGTAAATGTAATTATTACAAGAAAATTTATAAAAATCGTATTCTTTTAATATTATTCTTATCTCTTTATTTCTTGATATCTTTTAATTTACTTTTAAGAAAAAAATTATTATCAGTCAAATATATTAAAAAGTTAAAAGCCCTAAAAATATTGCAAGAGCATTTTCTTGTATTTCCATTTAAAATAAAATGTGTAACAAAAATACAAAAATTACATAACAAACAAGCCCATAATTTTTAATAATATTAGGTTATATATAAACCCTGAACACACACACACACACACACATACACACAACTACACTCAATATTCCAAAGAATTAAAAGCATTACCGACGCCAAATATTTAAAATCGACTTTGACATGTTTTGTTATTTTCGAATACCCCATCACGGAAGTATGCGACGAAACATTTTCGGAAAGTTTATTAAACTAATATCATATTAGGTACCTGTCTGTCTACCTATATGTTGTATAAAATGTGAAACGAAAAAATTTATATAAGTGTAGGTATGCGTGTGTATACAATATAATGTACACATACGTAGGTAGGCACTATACAGTACTTCATGAACGCACAAATGGTACGATAAATTAATTTATATTTCACTGTAACATTCTATGATGGAATATTGACGACCTAAACAAACATTTGAAGAATGGATTACGTTTCGTCTGTTCGAACGGTTTCCGCGCCTTTCGTGGTGATATCGACTGAAATATAATATAATAAAGTCTTTGAATATCGAAAGAAGTACAAAACGTATCGATAATTTAATAAGGTAACGATAAATTAATAATTATGAAACAAAACTTGTTCACACTAATCGTTTTCGGCGGGCGTATAAGAACACAAAAACTAATGACGTTACATAATATTTCGTTCTGTCGGTTTAATTTCAACTCGATTTTTTCAATATCGCGTATCATAGCTATTATATCGATCACACCGTGTTCACTCTTCGCTTCGGGATATTCGTCTGACGCAATGCTTGTCGGGCACGGTGCGTGGTGGTTGCTTGAATATAAGCAATATTATGACACGTGTCATCAGGAAATACATCGAGTGATCGCCGATCTAAAATCGGACACATAGTGTTTTGACTTTGAACCATAACCGACACACGCACGCAACGCACACGTTACCATGTATGGTACACGTCTAAAAAGTACACACAATCGAAAATTGATGATGAGACAATCAGGCGCAGCGGAGTGATCGTGTAGGATATTCAGCGATTGTCGTTATTGTACCCTGGCGTGTTTGATATTTGGTAAATAATAAAAATAACACCTAACCGACCGACTGGTGTATTATTCTATACATATATTATTAACGGACGCCTCACTCGACGGCATAAAAACTACATAAACGGTGAGAGACCTTCGAGAGCTTTCGAACAGAACAAAAATAAATAATTGAATATTGTTTCGCTGGATGATTAATTTTTTTTTTTCAAACCCGTTTCTCTCGTTTTCATCTAGAGGCACCACCTTGTACTTGTCACTGCAAACGGCTAAAAATATGACCAAGTAGGTACCTACCTATATGGACTGTATTATGATGAGACGTACGCATAATATATTATGGCTTTCATATTATAATATTTTATTTGACGCCTTATCGACTCTTTGTTAAATAAGACTTCGTGATGGCGCCGCTTTTAATACTCTTAATACTCGTACAATTAGGTTTAGTTGGTATTCTCGCAGAACGATTTTAATTCCAAACGATCAGTATTACCTATACCAATGTTATATCGATAAACATACCAAATTAATAATACTGCGAACAAAATCTGGTACATGGAATGAGTGATTAATTTCTAATATAATATGGTTTAAGTCATTCAATCGAAAAACTTTATTACAGTGACTTACATATATAACAATTATTGACAATTACGTCGGCTGCCAACACAGAAGATCCAGTGGAAGATGGCTTATTTTAAAACCCGTAGAATACGCATACATTTTCGCATTCTTCGAACGTGTCAAATCGATTATCGTTGCCACCACAACCGAAGTAAAGGAATTCCGAGCAGTCGTCATTAGTTGAGTCAAAGTAGTATTTTACTCTCAGAGTCAATCGATTTCCACAACTGCCCTCGTCTGGTGGCAGAAAACAACGACCTGCGGGTATAACATACAAAAACAATAGGTGAATCGACTAGACAATAATTTAAAGTGCACCCGGATAGGACGTACCTAAGCCGCAATGAGTAGACTGCACTACAACAATGCTACTAATAACTAAATTTATTTTAATGTTTCTTTTTCCATTTGTTTTAAACCTCATAAAAAGTCTTTGAATTCGTCAAGTGGTACAGCTACCGTGCCCGCAGTGACCTCATTAAAATTAGACACCTAATTATCTATGGAGCGTTTTACAGAGGGTTTAAGTAAGTAGATATTTGACGTCAATCGATATAGTAATATTAATTGATGATATTATACAATTTGGCAATGCACAAAAGCCATAGATAATATCACGCCATTTTATGAAGTCGTGATTTTTCCTACCTGCCTGCCTACCTGTGCATATTAAATTCAATGATTAATAACCAAAGACATAATACTCACACTGACCGTTTTAATTATTTTGAACGTGGTATTGAATCATATAACATTATCTGAGATTAAAAAGGTCTAAAATGGTTACCTATATTAACCTGCGTACATCAATTACGATTACTTTTATTTCCGTTAATGGCTTATCGCATTACATTTAATAGTAATTAAAACTAGAACAGTAAAACTTTACTCATCATTTTATTGTGCTACACCAATAATGATTAATTGAAATAATGAAATCTAACACGGATATATTAATAACTACCGACATATTAGGTTTAATAGAATAAAGCTTACAATTATTATACTTTGTAAATAACCTTAAAGTTTAATGAGTCAACATTTTTAAAGTATAAAAAATTGAATACCTAGAAATTGTAATAGGTAGATAGTTACTGATTTTATCATTAAAAACAACTAAATTACATCAATAGGTGTTGATAATGGTCATAACTGTTTTTTATCTTCAAACATTGAATAGTAGCGACTGACTACATACTTTTCACGTTTACACTTTTAATAAAATATTCTGCTCAAAGATTCTATTCTCCTAGTTTAGAACATTTTGGCTTCTTCATGGGTCGCATAGGAACACATTTTGGCTAAATCGAATAGACCATAAAATAATATAGAATAATTAACTGATTTCATAATCACGTTATTTAAATTTTTTTGATAACGGATTTACAAGAGAAAAAATAGAGGATTAATCGATTATCATTATTTTACACCATGAAATAACACTTTAATAATCAATCGATTTTTACAGTTTTTCAAAAACAAAAATGAATAAACCATAATAATTTACTTTTGTATGCATTTACAAACATATAATTGTTAAATAGTTGTGATATTATTATCTTTGTATAATATAAAGGGAAAATAATTACAAATGATTGGCGTCCATTATTGCTATTATTCATTGAAATCTCAAACAAACCATTCCATTTAAAAATAAATAAATAATAACCGTAATAAATTAGAAAATAATATCACTCACATTTCTATCATGATAATGATAGAATTGTATTTTAGGCGCCCATTTTCTTTAGAATACGTCATCAATTGTCAACAAAAACCTGAATATTTTATGTTGCTTTCACTAACTCGGTAAAATTGAACCAAAACGTCAATTTTAACTAGAATATTAATTTCTGTACATCATATCTGTACAAAAATAACAAAATTATGGGTCAATCGGGAACTGTTGCCATATTATAAAATTAAATACTACGCAAACATTGATGAAAAAAATGAAAAAAAAAATCGAACGTAATTTTAAAAACTAAATTTAAACCACGTCTAATACTCTTGTTGGAAAATATTTTACCACAATAATGTGTATTTATAATGATATGTTTTATTTTAATCAATTTGCATTCAATTTACAAGTGCCCATTCTAAAACATGGAAAAATGCAAATTTTATAAAAACAAAGCCAGTGAAAAATTTTTTTTATAAAATTATTTATAGCACAAAAACATTTCAACTAGATATTATTGAGTAGTAATAAGTTTTAAAAAAAAATAATGTTTTTAAAAATAATAAATTGAACAATTGTTAAAAATGTCAAGTGAGTGGCTTTTTTTTATCAAGAATGGGTGTCCTAAAAATGTCACAGGTTTTTTGATACTGTCTCAATATTTTTTTTGAAAACTGGTCCTGCTAGGCTAACTCTTTCCAAAAAACAATTAGTATATTCTACAATCAAAAGATTTATAGTTACACAATTTCCAAGCAAGAGCATTGTGTACTTCTACGAAAAAAAATCAATTATATAATAACACACACGTCATAATATACATACCACATAAATCAATAGCATCATAAAACGCAAATATATCAATAAAAAATTAAGAAATGATTACTTATTCAAAAAACACACGATGTAATAAAATAAAAACGTAATCTTGATCAGCAAAGAAAAATTTATTGTAATTATCATACGCTAACAATGAAAAGTAATCAATACATTTTTACGCATACTATCCTAATATGGTTATTAAACATTTGTTTTAATCGTTAGGTCAAACAATTTTCTTATAAAAAAAAACTAAACAAAACAATATCAGCACGTACGTTTCGTAGAAAATTCGAGGTGTAAACGTTTTAGAGATTAAAATATAATACGTTTTACTATTACGTGTTACTGGAAGATCAGTTTCTCGTATTATATAAGAGCAAATAATAGTTGCTGCCTTAGGGTGTTCTAAGCAAGACGAATGGTTTTGTGCCTTTTTTTATCTATTTATTATTATTTATTATTATTATTATTATCATTTATTATTTATTATTATTATTATTATTTATATTTTATTTTTTTGTTTTGAAAACGATCTCTCGCAAATGGTACAAAACTAAAAGTATTTGTTATTTTAGTTGTGTACGCCGTCGTCCTCGGTCCTCTTTCTTTTTCTTTTTTTCTTTTTTTTTTTTTTTATATATTCCTTTCGGAATAAATCTGTCGTCCTTAAGACATTATAAGTGACAACAATTTGTTTCCGTATTCCACGGCCGTCGTTAAAAGATTTATCTTGATCGTACGCACCCACCCTCGAGTAGTCGGGGGCTCGCGATATTCCATTAATGTATTACAAAGACAAAACGAATAGGGCGGAAGTGAAAAGCGTCGCTAAGCAATCGAGCTTCGGGGAAAAAAAAGCTCTGTGTACACAATGATTTTCGTATTGTACTAGCTTTGGGCCGGAATTCCAACGGGAAACTATCGGTTATGGCTTTTATATATTATTATTATATTGTGTTGTGTGGCCAATCGGTCACGGGCGGTTTTCTTTGTTTTTTCAACAGTAATCGCTTTTTATGCGATACAGAGTAACACCTCCGCTGCGCGTTTCGGCGTAGTGATGCAGCAGGAGAGACTCTCGAGGAGTTCCAAACGAATCAATTACAAAAAAGTTCAGAGCGTTTACTATATACCGTTTCCAGCGATTGGATGTACCACCACGACTGCGGCCGCCCCGAACGCGGTATACCTAGGTATATAATTATATAATAATATAGAACCGAAAAAACTTTTCGTATACACAACAGTGTGCTGTTAAATATAGGGGGTGTTGGTGGTGTTATCAATTGTATTATTGGGTCGCTTAAGGCCGGCGACATCAACCTACTAATGTATTATTATATTAAAATGTTGAAATAATTTTAAAAGTCCTAAAATTATATACAAAATCGATAATAATTATTACTCCACGAGTGTATCGGTTATTCGATTGACGGGGAAAATAATAATTTATTGTTTCATATAAAAATATAATATCGAAGAACGCGTCGTCGTCGTTTTCTGCACCGTTTGGTGCATTAAAATAATAATACGATTTCCCTCTTTAAAAACCGATTGCGAAAACGAGTCTTTGTGCCGTTTATTTTTTGTTCCACGCACGGTAAAAAGTATAATAGATATTAACCGACGATTAGTACGTGTCAGTTTAAAAGGTAACAGGTCGATTTGTTTAACTTTTTACAGCTGTGCACCTCGACACAGCTCATACGCAGTATTTGTATTGAGCTGCGTCGTGTCGAACATAATAATATTCCTTTTGTATAATATAATAATATGTTAACTACGAAAAATCGAAATCGATGTGTTGTGTGGATATGCAGTCCTCCTAATGCGAGCGATTCAGAACAACGAAGATTAACTGTATATTATTTGAATTTTTTTTTTATGATATTATGAGAATTTAAATCACGTGTTTTAAAATTAATACATAATATTAACAATGTATTATTCACAGATGGGTATGAGAACAATAATGACGTATATACGATGTAGGTCATAAAAATATGAAATATAATTTAACTTACGAGCACGGTCGTACATCCGCAATTATAATGTTACCATGTACGTTGGACAAATTGTCAACAACAACAACAACATATTACTATTATTATGAATGTGTATATTTTTATAACACAATATTCTTACAATCTTTTACTCAGTGGATAGAACAAATTTCCAATTCTAATGTAATAAATACATAAATACCACCTACACATTAAGTACTCAACGTAATTTTTTAAATTTTAATAACGCCAATATCTAAGAACTTGTACAATGTCCCTTCAATTAATAATTGAACGACTACACTAAAAACTAATGTAGATTATTTTTAGAGTATAATATTAAATGTGAGTCATGAATATTGTGAGATTTGATAAAAAAAAAAAACTGAACCCGAAAAAAGTAGAAATATCAAATTCAGAGAACACGTTATTAAAATATCTTTTGTATAGGTATATTTATAAAACCTGAAATTCGTACATTCGCCTTAAACATTACCAGAATCGGTTAAATTATTATAAATAGAACGGAATGAAAATGCATAAGGGAGAAACTTACAGCCGGTATTAGGAAGTATCCTATAAGAGTATTAACGAAATAATTATTGAAAATAATATGAAAATGTACAAGGAGTACCAAGAATATTTATGAAATAATTTTTCGTGTTTCTTACGCTTTGGATGTGACCGTGGACGAATTAAATATTCAAGTGAACATTCCAAACACTGATAAAAATATAATGTAAAACGTGATTTGTGTATACGTGTGTAACTATAGTGTGTATTAGAGGTACATCCTGCAATAACTATTCTAAAAATTCATAAATTAATTTAAAACATTTTTATGTAATCGTAGCCCATAGATAGTCACTTATTGTAGTCTCGTTAAGTTATATAAAAACAAATAAAAATCGATTAAGAACAAAATTCTTATTTTCATTTTAAAAACAAATAA
>PVMI01044938.1:0-20517 GCA_008528875.1 Aulacorthum solani
CCGCCCCCCCCCCCCCCTCTCCCCCCCCCCGCCCCCCGCCCCCCCCCCCCCCCCCCCCGCCCCCCGCCCCCCCCCCCCCCCCCCCCCCCCCCCCCCCGCGCGGCCGCCCGCCAAAATCGAGCGGGGCTCTCTCTCTCTCTCTCTCTCTCTCTCTCTCTCTCTCTCTCTCTCTCCCTCTCTCTCTCCCCCCTCTCTCTCTCTCTCTCACTCAAAGTCGCCCTCTGCACGTACGTAGGTCCCAAAAATCCTTCGTCGTTGATATGTGTTGTTTTTCATTTTTTTTTACTTTTACTTTAACTTTTTTCGTCGTTCCTCGGTATAACGTTTTTCCCAGTCACTGGCAAACGATTTATTAAAAGATAATTTCTCGATTGCCACCGCGCGCCACCGTTTTCTTTCCTTTTGGCCTTCCTATTTTTTCCCCGTTTTTCTTCTCCCTTCCACCCCTCGACCATTGCTGATATCCGAGTTTTTGCCAACCGACTGATACGACCATCCTCCCTGCGGCAGCGGGTCCTTGTTTTACACCGCAATAATAACGCCCCATTAGCAAACACTCCTGCACTCCGACTCCCGGCTCTCTGCTTTCTCTCTCTCTCTCTCTCTACCTCTATGGTTCTATATATTCTCTTATACTGTAGCAGTTCGTGTACTCGTCCTGTGGGGATTATATTAATATATATATAGTGTAAAGTTGAGAGGACGGCCGGGCATTGCGACTCTAATGACGGTGTACGGCGTGTGTATATAATATATATATTACACTAGACCACATGCTGTTTGCACGTGTAATGTAGAACATTATGATTATTATCATCTCCACTTTTTCGTCCGATTAATTACCACCAATTGTACGGATCGAAATATTATCACTAAAATACGTCATTATTACCACACACTGCAGCAAAATATTATGTCCAAAATGCGTCGAGTCCGCGGTATGTAGTCATGTAGATATTTATATGGTAACGATTTCGTTGTATTTTTCTTTGGCAGGCATTCGCCTAATTAGATCGGGGACGTCATTAGTTAAATGTTCACCTGACCAACACAGGAATGTGCGGCGTATGAAATTCCTTTTAGCGTTGTAGCTATTGAAATTCGTTTTGTTAGACGATGACTATACTATTATAGTGTCTCAAAAAATAATATCAATATAAATAATATAAAATAAACTAGTGAATTCCACGAGTATTTAAGTCGAACATATAATATAATTTACTTTATGCAAACTATGTATTTGTGCTGAAATCTCCAGTCTTAGGCAGACAAGTATAATAAAATAAATATAATGTCCTATAGACTGACAGTTTCTGCAGTCAATATCTATTATTACAATTTATTAGTAGATATTTTTTAAATACTGAAAACTCTTTGTTATTGTTTTCAATAATATATACTCGATTATATCGTTCAATATTCACTTTTGACCGTACATAAACGTTATCTAAATCAATAGATATCAAGGAAGTTATACATTTTAAAGTTCATGACTTAATACCTTTTATTAATAATCCTAACATACATGGTGCTAAACATATTATTCTTCAAAACTACCTAAAAATTCAAACACCCATATTATACAAAACGAAATAATATGCCGACAACGTACAATTATCTCATTTTTTAAATAAACGATGGGAGTATTATTATCATATTAAAATCATGAAATATGTTTGTACAGCATGAATATTACTTTTTTTTCAAATTCAAATTTGTTAAAATATACCAGACCACCTCAGAACTTACACCAGTTTTTTTTATTTACATTACATTTTCTGAATTGTATGTATATGTTATGGATTCATGTCGTCGTATTCTTAAAAACATAAACTTAATATATCGAGAAATTTGTTACATGAATCTGGAATTTTGGTTTCGATTATAAACGTTATTTTATTTATAACACAATTAATAACTATTGAAACATTTCGTATAATAATATATACATCTGCATCTATAATATGCAACTACAATATTACATACTAATTAATAGTAATATTATGTGCACCGTCGAAGATAATCTATAACATGCGGTTTTAATATAATGTGCAAAGACTACCCGACCCGCAAAAGAAATAATATAGGCGTAGTTTGGAGCTCGAATATAAAACTACGTAAATTGTAAGGATCTACTGTCGCTGGGGAGTGGATTATTAGCATAATCGGAATAATTCGAAGCAGCTGACAACAGACGATGGAGACGTTATCTCGACTGCATTTCTTAGCCCGTTTTTATCACGCATTTTCGAACCCCCTCGCCACGCTGCAGCGCAACGCGCGTACGATCACTAGTCGAAAAAAAATTTCATCCCTCTGCAGATCCTCTCACTCACTCTCCTTCCTCCCGCACTCTCAAAGTCTCTCACACGCTCTCTTATTAACGTCCTCGTTGAATTGTGTGTTTTTAAACGGGCCGCACTCTTCTGGGTGTGGGCACGGTTCCAAAATCTTCCTCGACAGTCGAACATCCGAGCACGTGAGACGGAAGGGGAAAATACAAAAAAAAACAAATTATGTATATATATATATATTTTTATATAAGTATGCAGAATTAAATTCGGTAATATAATACGTATAAATACAGTGAACGAATATTTCGAGATTTTTATTCGAAGAAGAATCGTTCTCCATGCATAGGTAATAGGTATACATAAAATATATTCGTTGCTTGTGCGTATTATTTCTTAATATTATACAGCGATCTCCTTTAAAAATATTTTAAACGTACCACCTAATTACGTTTCCAATATAAGTATCACTCTATATACATGAGACAACAATACAATGTCATATTTAGACTAGTCTTATTATAATTACTTTTCTAGTAACCAGAGTCGTAAACCATACGGAGGTCGGGACTAAAATATTATACTGGAGGTACCGGTGTATTAATTAAGAAAGCCCATTAGAATAACGGCCAATAAGTATATATATATTACATATTTTAGTTTTCAAATTATTAACGTTTCCAGATAAATGCTGTGTAATGGTAAATATTAATATTACTTATTTATTATTGTTACGTTTTTAGTTTTAAAAACAATTTTGCTACCTACCTACCAAATATAATTTTTATGTTTTGTTTTTACACTTAATATAATATATTATGTATTACCTACGTTATTTAAAAATTACAATAAATTAAACCATGTATAACAGTACAAATTATTATTAATAACTTCCCGTTAATTTGTATATGTACCAACCAAAATTTTCGAAATAGTTTTTAAAATTCTCCAATAATATGCACAACTTTACGTCATCTCTATTCGGGCGGATTGACGTACTAATGGAAAATGTTTAAGTCGCAGTTCTTGACGTTTCATTCACAATGAATAGAAACTTTGATGATTCATTTCGACGTCTGAAAAGAAATTAAAAACGATGTCAAATTTGAAAACAAAAAGTTTTTTTATTTAAAAAAATCCAGTACAGCACTGTACACCTAAATATTTTTCAATTTACTATTATTTTAAATGAAATTTTATCTTAAGCATCGATCGCAAAAGGACACACTATGTACCTACACACTATATAGAACTGCAAATAAGATTTTTAATTTAAATTTGTGCATTGTACAATTTATCATTATAATACATATATATAATAGTTATTTATGCATATATATATATATATGTGTGTGTGTGTGTGTATATATATGTGTGTGTGTGTGTATATAAGAACATATCTGTCCAAAACAGACGTTCCGGTTTTGTATATACGCAGCACAAGTTGAATAGAACGGAATCTGTTTAACGCGGAAACGGAAAGCATTTGCCAACCAACCTCATGGAGTAAATATCATTTGATAAAACGGAATTTCCGATAGCATAACGGACAAGATAAGGAGCGGAGCAAAGGCTTAATATACAACGGAGATACGAGTAGTGCGAACGCGACTATATAGCCGTTGGAGAAAACACTGTTAATATACTATACACATTTGATATAAGATCGATTTCCAAACAGTATAATATAGTAAGTATGTCGAAATAATCAATTCTAACATCTCGATATACTTTACATTTCGTGAAATTTATTTTTATTAAACCCACAATATGAGCCATGTATTTTACTTTTATGTACCTAAAGTTTACATTTTGAACATAACCCATCGCTAGCATGCTTGTATAATATTATAATTTATAACATATATTTATAAATGTATATTTGTATAAAATATTTTAGTTATTATAAATTTATTATTATATTACTGTACTTTAAAAAATTATAAAAATGAATTTCCAACCATTCTGCATATTTCAAATTCTAACAATATTGTCATAACAGTTTTTCCGTTTAAATCTGTAAAATCATAATTATCATAATAAGTGATATGATTATATGAGCATTACATCACCTATGGTACTTAAAAATTCACGATTAATGACATTTTCTAACAGAGAACTCGAACATCACGCTCATTTTTATTTTGTATGAAATTTAATTATTCAAAAACAATTCATTTTTAATGATTTTTAACTAGCGGTATATAGGTAAATGGCCTCTCTCACACACTTACATACACGTTCACAATCACTACAATGAATTATACATATAGTAGTTTAATCGCTCTTCATTTAAATACTAAACAAATTAGTATACCTATTGTCATTTTAAGTGAAAAAAGTATTAAATGAATATTATAATAATGGTACAGCAATTTGGTATGACAGAAACTAAAAGATTTTAGGTATGAAATAATAATTTTCATCATAGGCGTAGTAATTTATGAGCGTGTGTAACTACATAAGTACCTATCTCAAACAAATCATACCGGTATACCGCTAAACTGATCATGTCAAAATTCGTTATTAATTTATACATTAACTCGTATAAGTAGGTTCATTGAAACTTCATGCCGAATACATTTAAACGACTATGTACATAAATAATGTAATTACCTATAGCAATATTAATAATATAATAATTAAATTATTTATTGAATATTACATTATTACCTATGATTATTATTACGATTATTTGAATAGTACAACATTAATTCATTATCTATACTAAAATAATATATATATATATATGTATATATTTATTTATTTATTAATATAATATCGCAGGTACTAGTCATCAACATATCATAATTATATACAAGGCCATACAACTTAACCTCGGGGAGGGGTTCTGAACTCTTAAATACACCCTCACCCACCAGACCCCAGATACGGCCTTGCAGATTGTAAGTATACATTTATATATAGATATAAATCATAAATGTATAATGTTATAGGTCATACACTCATAACACATACTTCTACATTAAAGTACTATTGGTCTGAAAATAAGATATGACGAGATCGTCGATACAAATTCTCCAATATTAAAAATAAAGTAAGTATTAAGAGGTAGGCATATATTCTTTACGTAATATTCAGATTATCGTCTTTGTGAAATATTAACACTATTTTCCACTAGTTTGTCTTTTCAGCACCTAAAATGCTTTCATAATAATTACTATTACATTTAAATTGCAAATAAAAAAAAACACGTGTAGGACTGAAATGGATACAATGTTCGGCATTCACGTCCACAAATTAGAATATGATTTGATCATAAGTCAATACGAGGTACCGGTTTAATAAAAAAACTTTTGTGCTCGCACGAGTTCAAAAACGTGCTGGAAACACAAGCGATTTTATACTCACTCTCCGTCTCTCTCTCCTTTCGCATTTCACGCGCACGCAATAAAAAAAAATAAAAATATCCAATAATGTATACACACACACACACACACACCCAAACACACACACACACACAGACACACAGACACAAAGNNCACACACACACACACAAAAGCACACATACACGCATGTCTCGTATTTTTTTCGACTTCACGTGTTCGCTCCCAATTTAATACCGCTCTCGCGTCTATTCCGTTTGCCCTTAATGTCTGTCACGTTCGTCCTCGCGTGCCCTATGGCCGCGGCGCGTATATACGTGACATAGGTGAACGGAGGTAGGAGCGGAGCAGTGAACAGGGAAAAAAATGTGTGTCCTCGCAAAACGCCACCTGTTTTTTTTTTCTCCTCCGTACTCGGAACGGTGTACTTATATATATATATATATATGTAGTGCGGCGACACAACGTACGTATGCGGGGGACGGTGGTATATATATATATATATAGAGAGAGGGTAAAAAGGAAACCGAACTTTTTCTATTCGTATACGTGCACGCGTGTATATGTATATTTAATATATATACATATTATATACATATATACCACGCGCATAATATTAGCGTCCGGGAAAACGTCAGAAAACGATATAAAAATGTTAATGCACTCGTTTTGGACCCCTGCACCCCTCTGTAAAAAAAAAAATTATATATATATAAATGTACACACGCATATACCTATACGTCCGCACGCAGAAATCCGAGGGAATAAAATAATAAAAATAAAAAAAGAATCCCAAGGTATAACCCTCGACGCATACTATACTTTTTTTCTTCTTTTTTTTGTTGCCTCCCGAGTTTTACCCATCTCGCGACTGGCGACTATATACACTATATATACAACTCGTATACTGCGTGCGCAGTACTATACACAAATACTATTATTATACATACGAATATATACAGACAACATGTGCTGGCCCCGGCCCGGCTCCTGCTGCTCGCAGAAAACAAGTGCGAATACGTGGCTAGAATGTCCAAAACGATCGGGACCTCGGTGGGGAGGGTTCGGGGAACCTGCAGCCGTCGCGGGAGGGTAGGTATATGCCGTGCTGCAGCTACACTCGACTGCTGCTGCTGCTACGGGGCTTAAAGTTTATCAATTGTTTTTTTATTCGACATATATAGCCATATGCGCACCTATATGTATGTGATGTTCCTAGAATGTGTGACCCGCGTGCGAATCGTATTCGGAGCCCCCGCGGCAACCCCAGCGCTTTTCGCTCGTCACTCCCATCGGCTTTTTAACTCGTAGTCATTCAATAACTCCCCCCTCTGGAACCTTTTTTCGTAGTAAACACTTTAATCGCATATGATTGTGTGTATAAAATGTTTGGTTTTCACCACTATTTATATAAAAGGTCGTAACTTGTGGATAATAATCTATAACCGTCACGTTGGAAAATAAAATGATGATATATGTAACCATATATTGTTGCTTACATATTAACATCAATAGTTTTTTTATATTTTTTATTGTTTTATGTTTATTATTGAAGAATGCGCCTATTATTATGTATCATGTATGTAGGTAGGTACTGTACCTAAATACTTTTTCAAAATTAGTTCAAATAAAAGAAGAAACCAATAATATGCTGATGTTGCTGGTTTTCAATTTAGTTACAAAATTATTTATTACAGATATTAAAGGGATAAGTACCTACATTTTTTTGGTAGGGATAGGGAAAAGTATTCACCGATAATGTCCCAGATCTGCAATTTATCTCCACCCAAATGTAGGTCTAAGAATGTCCTTAGAATACTTGCTATATATAAGTTGTGTACAATATGTATTCCCATTTCCCTACTCCACGCATGCGATATTATACATATGTATATATATATATATATGCATGTATAAATAGTGGCTGCAGGAACTACATATAATACGACAAATCGATCATCAAAATCGCTTTCAGTTAGGCAGCATTTCAGCCCTCTAATAATTGTATTATTATTATTATATATTATTATAATATTATACCGACACCGCGCTGCGGTCGTTAGCGCCGGTATACATATCTATACATGAATATGTATGTATTATATTGTATCAATTTAATAATGCCTGCAAGTGCGGGTTAAATGTGTTTCTATATCATTTAGACGGACGACATTATATCGGCTGCAAGTATATAATAATATAATATGTACTGTAGGCACTACCTATAATATAGCTGCAGTCCTCACGACAACAATAGCCGATACCTAACCCCATAAAAGGTACTCTCCCGTGTTCACATTATAATATACGTGCACATTATTATATTAAATTGATCTTTTTTTTTCACCATCGTGTATATTCTGCTTAACCAAGTCATTCGATTATACGAATCAATTTTATTTTTCCAATCGCGTATATTATAGGCACCTAAACATTTTAATCGTCAGCTGCATCTACCCATATACCATTTATATATTATTATTATTATTATGGTGTTTACACTGTCATTAATTGATATTGTTCCGTGTCATCAACTCAATGACAGCTTTAATCACATAGCAAAACAAACTGATAAAAGTATTAATAATATGTAATTTTTTTACTATATATAGTGTGTGATATGATGGCTACGGTGATTTTACATTTTGCTCAATTGGTATAGTCCATTAAATATACCTACCTACCCTCTACAAGCGCATAACAGGTGACGTTTCTGTCTCTAATTTGTCTAATTTAACGCAACAAATCTATGGATTAAATTCTACCTATAAAATAGTGTTTTGACATAATATATAATACGTATTCAAATATTATATTTATAATAATAATTTAAAGTTAAGAGTCGCATAATAGTCACTATATGTCTATATCTATTTAAATATTTGGGGTGGGTCACAATGTGTTTTCCCACGCTTAAAGGAAATACAATATTAAACACTATAGTCCACTGTAAGTAGGATATATATCGATCAAGTAGATAAATATTAATATTAATTCAAAGAAACCATCAATTTGTGGTTATAATATTTTATATGAATATTTATTTTATTTTATTATTTGATAGTTAGACATCCCTTGGGTCATTGGTTACATAAGTTAAAAACTAGGTACATAATTAAGTAACATATAGGTGAAAGCATCATGAGATTAAGTTTGGTTGCCGACATAATAGTATATGAAATTATTATAGGTTGTGTGTGGGTACGTATTAGAATTTTTTATAATTCAATTAAAATTATAAGTTTATTAAAACCATAGTTAGAAAAAAATGTTTAGCTTCTACGACCCTCCCAAAATATATGACTTATAAAGTTATATCAGTTCTATACATATGCCAAGTTTATCATAATATTGACCTTTTTGATAGTGACAAAAAAATAAATTATTATTATAAATACGATAAATAATTATCGTATTTGCAAATATTATATAGAAACGTATTGAAAGTTTCATAGGACAACTCTTCATGTGGGTAAGTAGTAACGATCAGCGTATATTTTACAAGGTTTGCTAATTTTAAGTGCGTTTATGTGAATTTAAAGGTAAAAAATATACACTGTATAGAGTTATTATAAATTATTTACGGATACGGTTATCTATATAAAAATGATTGTATAATGAATTTTTCAGATAGGTATTTTTAAATTTAAAAAAAATCATCTGCTAAATAATTTTTACACAGCATTAAACATAATGTATTTGTTAAAAATAGGCACTACATAAATCACAATATTAATAAAAATATGTGATATGTCTTAGATAATATTTTTATCTTTAAATTTGTTAATAGTAACTTATTACTATTCACTCTAATATTAAAGTTATAACAACACAAAATTGGTTTTATTGAACCCGCATTTTCTATGTTGTACTTTTGTAAGACGGAGACAACACATAGTTTTAATAGTTAACATAATGCAATAATAATTTATTTTATTAATAATATGACTAAATTCAGTGGTAGTACAAAACGGTTGTATTAACCTCCTTTTACAGTCAACATAACTACGAGTATGTACATGTATACTTTGACTGATAATAATACACATAGCGATGGAAATATTTTATTTCCCGTTCACGTGAGTGTCCGTGCGTGTGTGCACTGTGAAGATGGTGGTGAAAGGCAGGAATAAGGTATACGGAATATATTGTGTGTGAAAAAGTAAAAGATTTAACAATAAAAAGTTCACGGGACCAGTGCGCTAATGTGTGCGTGTGTATCGAACAGCGGATGGAAAGAAGACGTCGAAATGCGACGTCGGCCACGGGGATGTGAGGGGCGGTTGCGAAAAAATCTTCCGGCGGGCAACCATTCGTCACCGGGCGTCAAATTGTCATTCGGCAAGATAAACCCGCCGAGATACGGGTGAGTGACAATGAAAAATGAAATATTATAATTTGCTACAGCGGTGGCGGCGGCAGCGGGCGCGGACGACCAAGCCTGGCATGGAATAAAGCTTCCCGCGCTGGCAGTGTCGACACAAGAAACAAAAAGGAAAAAGTGAAAAGGAATAATATAAAAAAATACACGAAGCGAATATTTACATATTATACTAAAGGGAAAACGAAAACCCCCGCAAAAGTTGATGGTGCAGAGAGGGGTGGGCGGCGGAAAGAAATTCAAATGAGGAGATCCGACAGCGACGTTGACGGCGACGTTCGCGGGGATATATATTATATAAGTATACGGACTCGAATTCGGTCGCTGGCGGAGGGCGGTGGAGACGTCACCGCGCGTTCGTCGAACTTGTTACACCGAACCCGGCGGCGACGGTGGCGGGCAGAGCCGATAAAAACGTATACTGTTTTTTAAATTTATTTTTATTTTGTTTTCACAGACGACTGTTGGAAAAAAATCAAATGGTGAGAGTCTAGCGGGTAGTTGTCACGAGGGGGTGAATGAGAGAAAACGATACGGTGCTACAAGACTGTGCGGTGTACCTACCTATATAGCTGCTGCAAGAGGGAGATGGGCGAATAAGGTGATCTGTCATTTCCCGTCCTTGTATTGTATAATATAATATATTGTCTATACCCCCGGCGACACTCGTCAACGGGGCCGGCTCGACGAAAATAAAACCTCTGTTTAATTAAAAAATATATTATTATAATAAACAACTTGTGTTGACCGAAAAGCGTCATCTTATGTGTTAGTGTCTGAGACAATGATTTCGCTTAAAAAATAAATACTGTATACCCATCAGCTTAGATGACTATAACTTACTATTTCAGGCAGTATCCTTACCGTAAAAATCGAAAAATTTGTTAGCTCCAATAATCTGTTATAAGCTAGGTATAATTAAGTGCTGCTGCTTTGGCGAGAGTAAGCCGGAAGAACCTCCAGTACGGAATTCAGCAACAACGTTTACACCACCATGCAGTAGATACCTATATTGTGTGGCAAAAACAAGAACCGGCGAGTCAAATTAATAACCCCACTTAACAGCTAGTATTTGATGATATATTATACACATTACACAAGACATATGATGCGGATACGTTCATATTATGTATAATATTGTACCTATATTTGAACAGCGACTTTGATCGCCAGAAAAAACATTTACCATTTACTCGAATGATAAGTTATTAGATGTAACTTATAATTGTTTAAAATTTGTAAAAAAGCATAAGACTTAAAAAATTGTAAAAAATTTAGTATTTTTTCAAAAACTTCGATTACCTATGACAAGTAAAAACTTTCTAATCATTAACAATACATTCGGTTACCTGTTATTAACATTGATATACATTTCAATATATCATAATATACAATATATATTATATACAGCCATTATATTAGAGATATATTTTTATGTTCGAAAAAATGTTTATACGATCTCTACCAAAATGCGCTAACCTACATGTTTATACATTTTTAGATCAATGCTTTTTTTTGGAAATGCCTTAAAAATTACATTTCTAAAATTTAACATCATTAATATTCTTATAATCAGTCACTGTTCAAACGGTCAAATTAATATAGTTTTTATTACATTCAATTAAACGTTTCTAAAGTACTCTCGCATTTGTAGCGTTTTAGAATAATAAATAATATATTATAATGCATACCTAATTTTAACTTTTTACCAATGTTCGGTTAGATACATAATAATATTTGAAATCGCTTTTTATGCGTTAGTGATAAATTGTGGAAATGGGCGTGTACTATCAGTGAACGGTGTAACCAACCAGTCAACCGCCATATCTTTATTGACTATAATATTATATTATGTAAATATATATAACGTGTGTTTTAACCGAGTGTGTGATGTACGTTGTCCGAATAAAAATTCTATTAATATAAATATAGAATATTACCATGAATATCATGTACCATATTATAGTTCCGTGTTTTATTACAATTTACGATAGTTGAGAATATTATAATATTTTATAGTATAGGTTATTATCAATTACTATTGTTTTAATAGATGGCCAAAGTGGTATAGACTACCTATTATAGGTCTCTGATTTTCATTTTTTTCTCCCACAAGTATCCAAGTTACAATATTGTGCAATTCAATCAACAATTTTTTTTCATTTCCAAAGTATTTTTTTAAAAATTGCGGTCCCATCTTGGAATATAATTGTTTAGCATGCATTTTTTCCATCACTTTCCAGCTCCAAAAACTACTAAACCTAACAATGAATCAGATTTAAAAATAAAAATAATAATGTTAGAATTTGTAAAAAAGCATATAGAAATCAAAAAAGTACAAACATAATTATTAACTGACCAAACATTATTGATTTATGATTATATATGATTTATTTATTTTATTAAATTACACTAATGCACTGATGATATAGTGACTTTTAATTATAGATTCAAAACATATTTGGTTTTTTGTTACATCATACATTCAAGTTCCAACAAACAAATTGTTATTTATTGTCAAAGACACCCTGTTTAAAAGTTAAAAATTGTTTAAAATACATACATTTTGCGGGGATTTTTCATTTTTGGAATACCGTAAATACAAGACACAACACATGTGGTCTCCTCCGAATAATTATTATCATCATAAGAATAATAAGGTCTTGTTTTTTAAAAATAAATACTAAAATTATAACCAACACCTAAACCTTTAACCTAATATATTATGATTGTGATGTTAGATGGATAAGCTGAAGTTAAAAAAAAAACTTTAACATGGGTACCTATATCAAAATCCTGTATACCAATATTATCATATCTTAGTTAATACTATGAAATATAATATAAATGAACATTTTTAACTAGCTATATTTTAATCATTGAACATTATTTACATAACAACGGTAAACGTATCAAGATAGTATAAGTAATATTATACTCGGCTGATGAGTATTAAGACCAAACTACCAAAATGTCTTAAAAATATCGATAAATACTATATTATTATGTAAGATAATAAAACTTATTAGTTTTAAGGACCAGGTAAAAATTATTTTTGGCGGAAACAATATGATAAAAGAAGGGGAAACGAAAGGTTTTTTTTTTGAGGAAATAAATAGGACCACTACTTTTCGACAGTCAACATTATAGCTAGTTAAAAATAAAGTACTTCCCTATGCCGTTTTTGGTAGGTATTTTAATATTTTATATAATATTAAGTATATTTTGTCGATATGAACATATAGGTAAGGCTGAATAATATATTTATTTTTATTGCGTAGGTAACGTTATAGCGGTTATTGTTAACGATAATATTCTGTTAAAATCTGCACTGCAGCATAGGCTCGCAGTAGTACAGTTTCGCAAAAAAACTAACAAGTTTACAAACTGCCACTTACAATAAGTTTCAAGTTACAAATAACATGTTAAACAGACAAATCAAATTTATGTTTGTTTCATAAAACTAAATATTATATTATACACCCATGTATAAGCTATAACCATCGACCTTAACTCAACAATAACAACGATTTACTAATTACTATTGATCCACCGATTACCAACGATACGCTATAATAAGAGTAAAATACGATAATTGATTAACAACTTTAGTGTTGACTTGATGGCTGTACCATCACCAACTTCCTTCATGCGTAGTTATATTTCATTTTTATAGATGTATAATGAGGTAAGTGTACATTATTAAATACGCAACAGACGTTTCAACAAACACAATAATAATAATAATAAATAAAAATCAATTATCGAGTAACCACAATGATAACCGTGAATGTAATTTTTCATATAGGTAGACCTTACATTTTAACTCGTACGCCAATAATATTATTAAACTTGTGAAAATAATATTATATGTGATTTTTTTCTACTACCTGTCAGGTAGCTGTGCAGGTGCCAATAGAAATCAGACGATACCTAGTAAAATATGTACCCAGGAGCATCTGATTGCGTTTTTGACATATACGTGTTTATCAAATCTCTAAAAATAATAATTATTGTAAACAATAAGAGTCGTGTGATGTTTTCGTTTCGACGTACATATATATTATTTATATACACAGTTCGTGACGGTATTTGCGGTTGTTATGGTCAAAATAGTTATTTTTCTCACCTTCGAATAACAAAACTGGCGCGTGGTTCGTAATACCTATACACATTATATTTAATATTTATATAATATATATTCTATATAGTTCTATACGGACTAGATAGTAGATATATTGTATTGTATTATAAACTATATGTAAACGTTGGACAGTGTTTCACAAAAACGTGTTAGAATTACGTAATAATGGAATGTTTGAAAAACTCTCGAATTCTACTTATTTGCAATTGCTCACGCGGCATATTGTAATATTTTCGTCCCGTCGTACAAATCGCCTCAAGCGATTTTCAATATTTCACCCTACATAACATCACAACACGATGTAATATTATTAAATGTATACGATACTGCCGAACGCGCGCCTCACCGTGGTGAAACATACTGCAATAAATTATCGGTCGTCAAAACGAAATAATATTTTGAGTGCGGTTTTCAACAATACTAAGCGACTGCAGGTGTATTATACCTATACAGACCATTCGAATATAATATATTTTTAATTTATACTATATATAATCAATGAGGCGTATGTATTTTATGTATAAAAAAAACTATCACTTTTATTTATAAATTGTGTTAATATACGCCAAATATATTATGGTGTTTAGAAACACAACACAATAAAATAAGAGATCATTAAACTAATGGGGCAACATTAGAGATGTAAAACGATAAAAATGCTGACCTAATTGTGTATACCTGCATATATTGTATTGATGATATAGTGATTAGTGAAGATAAAACCTTTTTATATTAAAATTATTGACATTCTATTACTTCAATTATTCTTAAACAGTGGATCTTTTCATACTATAATAACGTATTTATTTAATAGTTTGCTTACAATATTAATAGTTGTTGTTACTTAAATGGGTTTCAAAACTAGCATGTGCCTATCTTACCGATTTATAAAGAACATTTTAGCATGCTCCCTTTCAACAAACCGACGATAATGTCGGTATAAATGTATGGTGGTTATTATAACTAATGACTAATGAATAATAATAATAGCTGGGAATTGATATTATTAAAACTAGAACTTTAAATAGGTACATTTATATTTTTAACAATAAATATGTTTATTTCAAATAAATTATGATCGTGGTAAACATACAGCAGCTGTTACTTTTTTGTCATTGTCTAAAATGTATTATTATAACATTTTAATTACGTTTTTAAGTAATCGCTTCTGTATTTACTCTTCGGTCTCTCTGACCTCGCATATATCATATTACATAGACATTATTGTTTATTGTGACTGAAGTTTTTGGATAACTTCTATGTTAGACGCTTACATTTAAAAATATGTTATTGAAATATTTTTATTATTCCACAAACAATATACACTATACGAGTAGGCTAGGTGCATGAAACAACAATCATTAAAACTGTTTAATAAAAAATATTTATCTATGACTAATCTAAAATTATGTATTTGTATAACTATTTTATTTAACGAGGACTGGGTAAATGTATAATATCTTAATTATAATGCCTTATCTATAGATTACCGCTACAAAATCAAAAACTTATATTTTAGTTAATCAGTGTTATCTTAAGTAGAACAATACATTTTTTAATCAATATAATATTATCTCGGAATTGCTCACACAATACTATTTTATTATAATGAGTAATGACTAATACATATTTTCAGAAAAAATTTTTATCGAGAACCGTTGTGTGAGAAATAAGTAATAATCGTTAACCGCACTAATAATAATTGCGAAATTTAATAGATAATTCCTAAAATGGTAATACGCCACTATGGCATAACGCGAAAAGAACTCAAAGATAGTCAAATTATTGCTATCTGATCTTTTTGTCTATTTGTACTTATATATTTTGTTCATCTTCTTTATAAAAAATACGCTATAAATAAATACTAACGAGTCTCTTACTATCCATTAAATATTACATACACAAAATAAAATGTTTTTGACTGATAAATTATTCAACTTGACGAAAAGTCAAATAATATTTAATTTTAATAATTTTTTATAAAATATATTTTAATATATTTTAATATTATTCGTACATTATCTTAAAATAGTTCATTTATAACATATAGAAATTATCTTAAGGTTATAATTTTTTTTATTTAATTTTAATTGTTGGTACAACTCTTGTCTAATAAAAATAGACGTCATAAGATTAATCATGTCTAATAGGCCTGGAGACAAATATTGTGATAGCTACTTATTCATATTACATTTAATCACATTAAAAACTAAACATTTTGATCAATAAACCGACTGGGGTATATACATATTTATTTATACAAAACATTTAATTGCGTTTATCTATATGTTATCCGATAAACTAAAACTAATGGACAAAATATAAATACATTCAAATAGAGGGGTAAATTGTAAAAAATATTTAACACAAATTACACAATACAGAGGTACCATATTATGATATGTGTGGGTTGAGCGAGGAGACTGTTGAGGTTTTTCATTCAAGAATCCATATTAAAGAGTAAAGACTATATAATGGAAATAAGAATGGACCGGGAAGTCGAAATGAAGTGTGATTTCGAGAGAGGTTATATCCCAGAGAAGAAAGACATAAAGAAAATGCATTGAAATAGAAAGGGAACATCGGCGACGATACAATATATACTTAGGTATCGTGAGTAGGTAATGTAGGTACATCCTCAGCTGTCGAGCGTTATAATTGCACCGAATGATTTGTCGAGATCTTAAACGCTAGAGGAGTTCATATAGTTTAGATTCGCGCATATTATAGTAGGTATATTATTGTATGTTTTATTATATTATTATACGTACGCTTGCCTTTCAGGCATTCGACCTCCGTAATGTTATATTATATTGTATATGTATAATGTACTTACTGAACACCATTATGATAATATAATATATTGTATACAGTAGTGTATACGCTGTATTATTAGTATTGTATTATTGGAAACGACATGATCAGCGAGGTATACCTACCCATCTATATATATATTGTGTGTTGTATATTATTAAGGTTCGGATGTCACTAATTGAGTCGTAGTCGTCGTTATGTCCCCGCAGTTGACGAGGACCTTTCGAAAGGCAAATCGACAGAGTCATATTATAATAATTTATTTGGATATATATAGTGGTGCGTGCGAAGATGGTGTTTCGCATTGTGCATAATATGTAATATGTACACGGTGATAGGTAAGCGACCTAAGCGTTTGGATGGGAATTTCGCGGAAATCACGTATACATAATAATATTGTACATGATTACACATTACGTACATAAACGTAATATATATATATATACATACTTGCGTATATAATATTTAATACAATGTTTGAGTTAGTCTGTGTGTTTAGGATCGTTTTCAGGACTTAACGAGCGCCGAGCGACCGTTCAGTGTGTATGTACGCGATATTCAGCGTAATTATTATTATTCGTTACCAGCCGGTATTCATAATTCATATAATATTTAATATATACTCTTAAGTCTTAATATGTATATTATGATTTAAATATCTAAGTAAATATTTCATGTTTTTCGAAATTTCTAGTAAATTTTCAGTTGACGAGTTTCCCACGAACGTATTGTACATAATATTACGACAATGCATGGTAATACATACACATAATATTTAAAGATATCGGTCATCCATAAGTGAAACTACATAAACTCAATGTGTAATATTCTTATAATAATAAATCAAAGGAATTGATACATTTTTGTGGATGAATGAAAAAATACCAAAATGTTCGTAATAGGCTGATATATATAATATATTATAATACATAGACGCAGGTTTACTTGTAAATTTGGATTTCGTTATCATAATATCATGTGTAACCTCGACAGCCGGTCAGATTTGACATCAAAAACATGTCATACATGCATATAGACTGCAGCCCCTAAATTCAAGTATATAGAACGAAAATGCGAAGTCTTATACGAATTAAAAATTGTATAGCTCATTTAAATTTATTCAAATTTATTTTAAAATGTTCATAACATCGCCCCTCCCGTCCACCGCAGTCCATAAGTTTGACTAACTCATGAAAAAGCGTGAAGTACCAATACGTAAACTGTACCTGTCAAAAAGGGATCGAAAATAGCAGGTAAGTAGTATGTGTAAATTCCACACACACACACACACACACATATATATATTATACATATAAGTTACAATTAAATAATTATTTACCTATACATTTATGTATAATATGTATAGGTAGGTAAACATATAATATTATAATAGGTGATAAGAACTGTGTTTGGTATTACCCTGCAGCGAATAAGGATACCACGATGAGCAGATTCTCATTATCTTTCTAAATTCGATTATTATTCTCAAATTTGGTAATGTCCGGATACAGCGGATGCACCTTTTATGAAACCGTGAATAGTATGTTTTCGTACCTGTTTCCTTTTAATTGTGTTATTATATTATAGTGTAACACACTGATATATATGATACCAACTCGGTTCGGTATTCAAAGTTCGTTGACAATTAGACAGTGAGGGAGTTTACGTACGATGCGCATGTGACTGTGGGATTTACATCCACCCGCGTGTATACAAAGGCTGATAGCTATTCCTGCAGGTGTGATGTTTCCAATATACAATGTTATACATCTGTGTCTCGATTAAATGCTTCATTATTGTTTCCGACGGTTTGTCTGCACGAGATGTATTTTGATTAACCATCAAGGTGCCTTGTAGACTACAAAATGACTACCCACCAAACTGACCTATACCTACATTATTATGATATTGTAAAAAAAACTCGAAGAGCATTTTTAACTACAAGCTATTATATACGTACAATTCGCAGATAATATTTGCATTTATACATTGAAAACATTAAAACCGTCAAAAAAATTATGAATTCTATTTGGTACCTTTGTATTTTATATAATATATAGTATTATATATTATGTATAAGTACCGAAATATAATGAACAATTCGTGTACAACTCATGGTTCATGAGTTAAAATAAAACATTTAAAAATAGTATATTCTTAAATTATTGAGTTTTATGCAGTTTTATTCGATGTATATTTCATGATTGTGCAGTATGCTTATGTACTATAATTCTTTTTACACGCTATAATTTTTTTACTAATTATTTGACTAAATATAATAGATACTATTAATATTTACTTTGCGTACTTTGTGCATTTAAAATGTTCGATGAATACTATGTTTAATTTTGTAGTAATATTAAATGTATATGACATTATAGTAACATATTATAATATTTTCGATTTAAGTGAAAAAAACAAATCTTATGAATAGTTATGATACACAATATGAACATTAATACTAAAATTTCAGCAGTTTTTCAATTATTTTGATGTACTTTATACGAGTGTTGCCTTATTTGATTAAAATACTGAATATTAAATACTGCTACAAACGGCTATATTATAAAGATATTATACAAATTGAGTTCTTTTTAAAACTATTGAATAACACACGACGTGATAAAATCTGTAGTACCCGAAAAGTGTGTAATATATAACGAGGGGGGGGCGTTTTAAACCGTCTTATTTAAGCCATAACCACAGGAAAACATAGGTAGTGACTCGAACTATACTGTGTATAATATTGACCGGTAGTAGCAATTGACCTGAGGGGCTTTAACAAAACTAGTCGACCTGACCTGGCCCGCAGTCACTCGTTCCTACCAAGTCCAATATACATTTATTAAATAATATTATAATTATTATATTAGGTACCTTATGTACAAATTAGTAGATGAAGTTCATTTTAAAACGACCACGTATATATATTATTACAAGAAATATTGCAGCACGTACCTAATAAATACGCGTGTGGATGTTCTTATATAATCTGTTTAATATATTATAATGTCTAAACTCCAAATATTTTTCTGTACCTACGCATTGTTTTTCATACATTTTATCAAATACAGAACTGTGAACCACGGGTACTTGTACGATATCCCGATGCAATGATAATAATATGCATCATTATTCATATAGGTCAAAATATTGCATTATGTTTTAAATCATCGATTATAAAATGGTTATTGTTTTTATCGCGATCATGTTTCATTGTCACGTGATACCCAAAACTGAATATCCAAATTTAATTGTTTTAACTGTGAAACAATCCATTTGGTTATCGAAAAAAAGACCCAGAAAAAAAAGTTTAGTGAAAAATGTACTATGATTGCAGCGAAACGCTAGAGCTAGATGACGATATTTTGAAAATATTTTGAGACATTCTTTGGGATTCCAATACCACCATAGCAGGAGCAGACCACCATGAGATAATAATGTGTGGTATACGAGCAGCAACACTAACTCGTACCCTCCACTTCCTGGCTAATATAAAAACTCGAGTGCTCCTCCCTCGAGAACAATGTGGTCGATGAT
>PVMI01044946.1:0-17222 GCA_008528875.1 Aulacorthum solani
AACTTTAAATAAATATTTTAAATTAACTTGGGTTCCTATTTATCTTTTAAACCAAAAAAAAAAAAAAAATTCATATCATTGCAGATGTCACACCGTCTCTGAGTACTTTATTCAATACATCAAAAGTTTAAATACATACATAAAACAGTATATTATAAATGTATGTATGTGTAAACATTTTAAATTAGAGTGATACTAGCGAATGTTTGTATAAGGAAAATCGAAAGTACCAATTATTTTTTGGGCAAAGTTAAGGGTCGGGTACTTTAGATCTAACCGGACATAAATGACACTTTGTCACTATATGACGTGCACTTCGATATTTGGTTTGTGTTTGTAACTATTATAATAAACTGTATTGTAGATAAATTATTATATGTTTAAATGTTGATACAGTTTAATGAACTTGTGTTGTTTGTATTATTTACTGTAGTTCCGCCTTTACATTATTTTTTAAAAGTTATTCATGACTTTATTCGGCATTTTATTATTTTAACATGGTAATCAAACGTGTTTTTATATTTCATAATACTATACTTATTATTAAAACACAATTCAGATATTTTTTGTAAGTAATATAATTACTATAGGTAGGTAGGTAGGTAGGTAGGAAGTAAATTCTAACGCATTGTTGAGTAGGTAGGTACTAATTAGTATTCAACATGAGGCTTTATTTATTTTATAAATTATATGAGAATAATTTATTATAGATTTATATTACACTAATGAATAATTAGGTAGGTATTATAAAATAATAATGTCTTTATGTAAATTAAATAAATACAATAAGTGTATCTATAATGTTATAAATATTGTAACATTATTTGTAAAAATGTTATTGATTATAGTATTTGATAAATAAATAAAAAAAAATTTACAAAACGGGAAAAAGTATGTAGCTGATAAACTGTCAGTAGGTGTCGAGTGTAAATCAACATAGAGTAAGTAACTGTAATTTGTATAGTGTATGACAAATCAAACTTAAATTCAATGAAACATTATTTCATTTGAAAAACTATTCTGAGCGAAGACGAACATCCATCAGCTTATATTATTACTAAGTATATTTTATGATTTATTTCTATTTATATTATAGTAATTTATTTTCCTATTAATAGTATGGTAGTTGGTAAGTTGAATTAATGTTTGTCGTATATATTGCATTTATCATTAATATTTAACTATTTTAACAGTATATATGATTAAATGTATATAATAAAAATCATTGTTATTATCTTTTGAAGTATTGACTTAAAATATTTGACTTTTGAATACTTAATTAAAAATATATGTTGTATTTAAGATAAATACACAATTAAAAAAATTATTAAGATAAAAAATAGTAAAAAATATATTTTTTTTAGAACAATTTTGTAGTTGTTTATATCATATCTAATAGCATTCTTATTAAATTTTGACTCAATACCGCCTTACTGTAGAATGGTATGAATAGGTTTGTGATATAAATGGCTGTATCACAAAATTATTCGAAATATTTGAAAAAATTCATACCTAGCGTATAATATAAAATATAACATAATAACATACATAAAAGTTTCAAATACCCACCAAAAATATTTTTGAATTACAATGTAATAATTGAAATCTTTATTCATTGTTTAAATATTTAATTTTGTCCTAGTTTGAATTTAAATGTTTATAAGTTGTCTTTATACATCATTTTTTAAATGTTGCTAACATTTCAAATTTTAATGATTATATTATATAAAAAAACTAAGCATGTATTCATCTTTTATATTTTATGTTTTGTAATGTTCAAGTTTTTTGATCAAGCAAAATTTGTTATCGACTTTATTATAGGAAAACGACAAAAAACTATTAATAACAAAATTACGATAAATAGCTCGAAAAGCGTCAAAATATATTTAAAATTATACTATTCATAGAAAATGCTAATATTATAAACATTTCATGATAATTTCAAGTATTTACACTATTTACCTTTGGAATTACAACAAAATAATAAAATCATTATTTTAAGTGTGAATATTTTCAAGTCAAATTTTATCAAAAACTAGTTTTCCGTAAAACCTCTGCTTTTCCCATTTTTTTCTTCATATTTCTCCATTATTTAGTACTTGGTATTTTTAATTTTCAAATCCCGAAAACATCGACTACATTCACCTTCCTACCATAAATGATATTAAAGTGAAACATCAAATAATTTGTTCTATTTTATTGACCATACTTTATTGAAAAATCAATACATCATTGAGAAATCAATGTATTTTATTTTGCCATTTGTTATAGCAATTGTTATATTAGATTTGAAGACACAATTATATTAATTATTATAACGATACACACGCACCTAAGTTGTGTATAATACATTTGTTCTATTAAAAAGGTAATTAAAAATGTATACTAAAATTCTTAAAAAAGGCATTTTCAATAATATTTGGTTATAGAATTTTGGGCTTTGGTAGAAGATTTAAAAAGTTAAAAGTGTCTTTAAAAATATAAAAAGTTTTAACAATAAAATAGTAATTTGTAATAAAATTTACAATATACATTTTTCTCTTCCGTTATCTGTCTTTGCTAAACAATGAATGTTTGAATGATATATATTTTTTTTACTCATTTTGTGAACTCAATAACCCCCTATAATTTCAAATTATGTTTTAATATATAAAATTCATAAATTTGATAGATATTAAAAGTTTCTATAGTTTTGTATTAAATTAATAAGTATGTTTTTAATTGTACTGCTCAAAGATAAATTGACGAGTAGTTAAAATTTCAAATAATTTCTATTTTGTAGAATAAATAATGAGGTGTATATTTTTTTAAAACTATTCAAATTTATAAAATTTAGTTGATATAAAAATAATATACACTTTTTTTTTGATTTTGTTGAATGAAATTCGTTTGTTATTTAAATATTTGTATGATCAAATATTCAGTGGGCTATAATATAATCCTTAAAGTTTCGTATATTATTTAACAGTCTTAAATTTTAATTAATTTATTAATTAATTAATTGTTAACATATTTTTATAACATTTGCATATTTCTTTACCCAAAAGTTTCATTTTTTCATTACTAACTATATAATATGTTTCTATAACATTACAATAAAAATTCTATTAATATTATAAGAATGTTTTACATCACTGATACAAGTTTTGACATATCAGGCTCAATATAAGACAGGTTTATGTTTTATTCACAGTTTATCGTGCACAACCTAACCAGAAGAATTATTAGCACCGCAATACACTGACGTGAGTGTCATGGACGAGTATTTCCCAACCTTAGCACTGCAGCGGGTGAAGTTTGTACTTCCAAAATTAATTTTACAATACCAATAATAAATATAAATATTATATTAAATATAATTTAGGTAAACATGTGGGTACAAACTACAAATTGCCAATTATTGGTAACTATTTTATATTTTACGTTTGTAAACTAAATACCAGAACTAGGTAATTGAGTAGATCAATAATTTTATTCTTAACATTTTAACACATTGCTTAATATTTTTGTAGATTCGGTACTCTACATTGAGAACTCATAGGTTTTGTAAAATTAATTTAGGATGTTCAACTGCACTGAATCGTGCTAGGTAAGAGGATCACAGGTTAAGAACATCTGCTATTTACGAAACTAATAATGAAACCATTATTTTTTTATAAATGATTGTTCATTGCAGTGAGTTGTTTTTTTTATTTGCTGCACCATTTTTTAAATAAAAAGTAACGCCATTGGTTCCGGTTTCCTTCCGCACGCCTATTACAATGCACGAGAGTTTCCTTCCGCACGCCTATTACAATGCACGAGAGTTTCCTTCACTCGCTTTCACTTATTTAATTATTTACCTTATTTAAGTATTCTACTCCAAAATTAAATCGATTTACATATATTATAAAAGCTTAGATATTCTCCTAAATGTCAAAAGAATAATTAGTTAAGTTATAAAAGTTAATTTTGTCTATATCACTGGATTGTACGGGTTTATTTTTATCACAACCATCCGATTATTGTTTTCCGTACTTTTCATTTACTAAATATATTATTGTAATTTTTATATTTTATACATACTACTTAAGATTAAACAAAATATTTATGTCTGTCTTATTTTTGGGTAATCCTTTTAAAAATATATTATTGACATAAAACTAATTTATATAAGTTTATACCTAATATTATCTATTCTAAAAATAAATGAAAAGTGTACGTAATATTTTTACGTTTTAATATGTTAGAAATAGATAGTTATTAAACAATTATTTTCAATTGTTTGATGAGACACACTGATTTTTTGTTAATTTTTTTTAAAGATTCGCAGTATTACAATAATATTTTATTTTGTTGTAATAAATTATACATTATTTTGTACATTTGTACTATTGTAGAGTGTTAAGTCTTATGCAAAAAATAATTATTGAAATGCTGGTTGACTCGTAAAATATAAGAAACGACAAAATATAAATAACATCTTTCGGTTTATTTAAAAAGTTAAATTTAAGTTAATTTTAACTTTTTTAAATTTAATTTTCATTAACCTAATTATTGTTAATATATAGTATACTAAATAAATAACGAGTTACTTTTAATCAAATTCAAGTTGAGTTAAGTTATTTTATAAATAATTAAATAATAAATATAATACAATTATTATTGAAGACACATATTATACATAAAGATTTCCTTTTTATTATTTTAAACTATATAACTAAGTATTTTAACTTTGTTTTAAAAAAAAAAATTATCCTAAGTTCATTATAAGTTTCCATGTAACTTTTAACTTACTTGAGTTAAAAAAAAATTAGGATAACTATTAATCTTCAACTTTAAACTTTAAAAAATATATTCTATCAACTTAATTTAATTCAATTAAAAATTATGATTAACTTGCCAAAGCTTGGATAAATATTAATTAAGGACAATCTAGTTTATAAATATACGGCAATCATTTTTCATAAATTATTTAAAAGAAAATGAAAATAAAAATATTTGTACACACCATTTAATTAGTTAAAAATATATACTTAGGTACCAGCTTATCGAATTCTAGAAACTCAAAATAATATTTGCCTTTACTACAAAATCCATAAATTACTATGTGAAAATGGTATGCTAAATTAAACATCCATTTTCAACGAGTATTAAATACATTTTTCATAATAAAAATATTATTAAAAATTATATTGTATCTTGTAAATAATAGATCAACATGCAATTCTCATGATAGACTCAAGTAGTATTGATAAGCTTTAAAAGTGTTTGAAATTGGGTCGGATCTTAATACTTTTACTAATATTGTAGATATTATTCCTTTTTTTACTCTTCATATTATTTTTCATTTTATTGAGTGGCTGTCGACTCTTATCGCTTATCACCTCTGGTATTGTGTATAAAATTAAATAAATTATTTTTTTAGCGTTTCTCACACCCAAATGTGTTGTCTTTGTCTTTCTATAGACGTCCGATATTTCAAATGTATGTTAAGAAGAACCCATTTTCTATAACTTTTACTTGAGTGAACTGATCTGTACCTAATGAAAATTCAAGTTCAGATGTCAGAATATTATCTAAGTTTTTAAATTCATGATTTTTACGATATTTTAGTTTTCAAGCATTTAATGACTCTAACTGCTTGAAATATTAAAGTTTAAAATGTTTTGTAACGTATTGAATACTTAGCTAATTTATTGTTTAACCAAGTCCTGATATTCACGTTTACTAACACTCACAACGACAACGTCAACTCACTAAACTGGACTCTTTACTGGTTAATGAGATCTTTTAGAATACATATGTGGTATTTAGGTGGTTCTGACATAATATAATTCAGATACAATTGATCCTAGGAGCAAATTATTATAAGGTGTCTGAAGAATGAAAACTAAATTAATCCTGGATGGATGTGCCTCAAAATATAATTAGGTAAATTGTTGAATATCATTATTGATTTGACTCTGAATATAATGAAATAAGTACTAAAAAATAAAATAATAACAATGAATATTTATAAAACTACCTTAATAGCTTTAATTTTGTTGGTTCACTTTTGCATATTATTGTTATTACAAATCTTTATTAATTACATACCTATTATAACCTTTTGTTCTTGGAGCTTTCCCCCCATTGGCTCACTCAGTTAATGGATCGACTTATGCTTTCGTCCCACTCTGAGTCCCACAATAATTTATGAATATACTGAATTTGTAAAAAAGGAATAAGCATAGCTCGTTGACTGCAGTTAAACATCATTATTATATAATATAACATATATCTTTAGGTTGTTTTGTATTTGTTCTTGTTATTGTATGTATAAATGTGCTATGCATTATTGTCAAAGGGCTCAGCCCACCAAATCTTAATAAATAAATAGTATTAAATACTACAATATAATAACTTTAAACATTTAGAATATACATAATAATATGATGTATACCTATCATAATAATGATTCGAATAATACAAATAATCAATAATTACCTATGGAATAATGGTACATGATTCTGATTGTTCATAACTCTCACGATGTGCTATAGTACTGTACATTTAAATATCGACACAACATAAATAATGAACATCTATAATATCTTTTTGCCACTTCTGCACCAAAAGTTTTGTATTCGACGACGGTCAAAGCGTTGGAAAGTTACCTACCCCGTCCAGCTAGTGGAAAAGTGAGAATCTCCAAAAGTGCTGGACGTATCCCAGACACTGAAATCTATATAACAGTCCTCACACAACTTTTGGTTACATCTTATACTTATATTATAACCTCCTTGCATGACGCTTAAACATTTTTCTTTCATGAAATTGTTTTTGTAGAAAAGTCTGGCTGTTAGATAACTGCTATATTACATTTGTGGTGATCGGTAGACTCAGAGTTGTGACGAAAAATAGTATATTGTATGACTTGTGAGGGTATTCAATTTTAGTTCTTGGCAAAATGCTACCCATGACTGAAATAGCTCACTTCCCGTCCTTGCCACACAATCAACTATTAACAATACTTCGACTATAAAAATGTAAAATAATATGCCCTGAAACGTTTGAAATAAAAAATAATTTTAAAGTTGCTTATATTTCCCTTTAAATGGACATTAAAAAATCTACCAAAATATGCACAAGGTGTCCACGCGGTTTATTAAAAATATAAACTAAATATTCGTGTTTGTTAAAATACCACGTCGCCGGCAGTTACCTTGTTGTGCGTAAATTACGCCCATTTATTCACCATAATACTATACTATTGCATTTCACGTTCAATTACTTTTCTGCTATATTTTCAGAATATTCCACTAAATACAGCAATTTAAGTGCAAGACCTGTAAAAAAAAAAAATTATGAATAATTTAATTTTATAATAAAGTTAAAGTTTACTTATAACAAAAGTAAAATATATACTTATATTTGTATATATTTCAATGATATAATAAACTGATATTGTTATTATTAAATAGAAAATAAAAAACGGTATAGATCTGAAAATCTTATGCATTTTCTATTCATTTTATTTCTAAGTAACTGTTGTAAAGGTATTATATTATGTATACTTGGTTTTTGACCAATTAACAAAAATATACTTTAGTTATAATAAAAAAATATGTAAAATTATAACAAAGCACATTATAAATGTATGATATTTTTATTACAATATAAATATTGTAAAACAATCATTAAAAAATATCTTATTCATAGCTACAGTAGTGTACTAGGATAATACTTCGTTAACACGGCGTAATGTATAGGCAAAAGTAGTACGGAACTGCATAGAAATAATAATGTTGGTAGAAGTATGTGTACGTGTAACATTTTTATTTTATATAGGATAATATTTCAATTTTCATAATGGTTGAAAAGATCCATTTTTTTTTAAAAAACACGAATACATAGTTTGAGAATCATTACGTTAATATGTTTTTGGTTATATATAGAATAATAACGTATAATACATCACACGCCATTTATTGTAGCTGTATAATGTATATAAATAAATTATTTTGTAGATATAAACAGTTTTTTCCCAAGAAGTTTCTGTAATTAATGGTTAAAAAAATGTTATCAGCAGTGACGAAGGTGGGATATAGTATACCGGATTGAAGAAGAAGCAAAATAAAGAGAGAGAATAATATATTCATTAATAATCATACCAAACTGTGTTATGAGGTCAAAGTTTACAATAAATTATTTTTAAATTGAAAATGGCAGGGCGATGCTTATAATGATGTAAACAATAACATTTAATAAACTTAAATAATTTATATAATAATAATATGTAACAGAGATTTGTATGATTAATTAAAAAAACATAATACATCAAACCTTTCTAAAATTAATCTCGTACAACTAGGCTAGACGACGGACCAGCAGCGTTGAAAGAATCAAAAGGACTGTGGTCTATTGATGACTAGGTCTAAGACTGTAAGTGTATATGAAAAGTAATATATAGCTGCAAGTGATGGGCGGAGACCTCACACACGGTGAAAGTAACACCCATTTCACACAGAGACAGTGGCTCCCATTTCACAGGTCGACGGCTTTGTCCAGTGGCAGTACCATCGACATAATATCGGTTACCGGTTGATTGGCTAGCATGTTTGTAGCTTAACCGATCACCGGACAAGTGTGAAATAGGTCTATGGTGTCAAGTTCGTGACTCAAAGGCGTATGATCACCGACCAATATAGAAATGACACCCAATCATTTGATCTAATCACTCAACCATGAATGGTTGTATCCTTAGGCCTTATGAAGTATTTGACTACATAATTTAAAATCGTATACATAATCTGACAGAATATCGGAAACGTATAACCCTCTTAGTAACAAAATACTCTCCAGTATTGTAATGTTGTTTCAGGTGCAGTAATTACATACAGCTTAAAATTAATTATTCATTCTATACATCGATAGAAATATTAAACGAAATAATATTATTGTTTTTTACTACCTAGTTTTAGTGTGTTATTTATAGGTAGTTGACAACCTTCCTATTACCATTTGTGCTCCCTTCATCACCTCCGATCCGATCATGTCTTCATGTATTTTTTTAATAGTTCAAATCACACTCATGAAAATATGTCGTGTATCGCATCAAAATCTATTAATTATCTTGTTCGATTTGATTTCAAGAAAATATAGACAAGTAACAACACAATCTAATAAATCACAATAATTACATTTTAAATGATATATTATTTAAATATTATGATTGCGCAAAACAAAATTGTTCGGGTTTCGGGTTAATCAGTATGTTTTATTCAGTTGTTTCGAAAACAAAATCATTCGGGTTCCATAGTTTTTGGGTATTTGACTTTTTAAAGATTTTAGGGGTGTCGGTTAATTCAGTCGCAATTCACTGGTTTTTTGGCTAACTCAGCCGATCATGGTCTTCAACATAAAAAAATAAAATATTAGGTACGGAAGAGTGAAAGAGGGTGTTATTATTACTACAGTACACACAGTTACCCATTATATATATATAGGTACATAAATATATTATATGATAGAGAACGTCATTATCCCTAATCACTCGTCGGGTTTTTAAGAATATTTAATAAATAATGTTGATGCTAACCACACAAAACCATTCTACTGAACGTAAATTTGTTATATTATAGGCTTGTAACTTTGTAATAAGGATACAATACATGAATTTCCTCTCAATACTTTACACGAACATAATATGATACCACAAAGCTAGTCTGTATGATAATTTTAGAAAGCAACGTCACTCGTATGACCGGCAGTGTGTCGATTTTACACTTTTAAAAGAGAAATCGATCAATTCATTAATATTTAAAATGTACAATGGGTCTCGGGGGTAAAGTGATCGGCCAGCGTTATATTATGATAGTATACCTCAAGTTATGAAAAAAAAACCTTTGAGGGTGGAGGTTTAACTCTTTTATTTTTTTAACTAGGGAAAATATAACTTTTTTTAACAAAATTGAACCTACCGCACATCTGCTGATGTATTTTCAAAACCTTTCAGCTGTTCATCGAATTTTTTTAAAATATTAATTTTAGTGTTTTTTTAAATACATATAAAATATACATATACAATTAAACCAGAAATGTAGAAATATTATTTATATTACATTTAAAAAGTAGAAAATAGTTATTGTTAAAAATTAACATTTTTTAAATTAATAAGAAGACCCCTCTTGTGAATTTAATTTTGCATAACTTAGGGTCACATCGAATGCCATCGGCTGGCCATTTTCTCCCGGGACACAGTATATAATTGACACACGGGTACCCAAGCACAATGTTATTTTGATGCTTATATTATAATTAACCAGCAATAAAAATCAAAAAATGGATATTTCTCTTGTTTCACATACTATATAGTGATAAAGTGGAGTTTTATAGGGCTATTAAAAATTAAAAGTTATATTTATTTAACACATAGTATCAGATTTTCTATTTTTATAAAGTATGCATCAACAAAAACAAATAAAAACATCAGTTTAAAACTATATTTTGAAAAGTTTTAGTTATTTTACTTGGAGTAGTTTTTAAGTTTTATGCATTTCTGAATGTCAACTCGTATTTTTTTACTCCGTAGTCTGAAGTAGAATAATATTATTTCGGAAATTATTGTGTTTTAGTATAAAGTAAAAAATCTTAAAACTTTATTTACAATAAAAAATAGTAAAGAGTACAATTAATTGTTGAGTAAATGACTAAATATTATAAGTTGTTAGTGATATATTTATATATAATTATATATAATTATTAATTTTTCTTTAATGTTATAATTAAATATATAATAAAATATATCTAACATTTTACCACGAGACAATAAGGCATCTACTTGATACATCTACTCTATCTAATATGCATGCATTATTATAATACAAATATATATAATAGCTGAAGATAAACATAACTTTTTGATCTTTTCGTTTACAGATATTTAGTTATGAACTTAAAATGATTCCCAAAGGTTGTAAGATGCATGCTCACGGAAGTAGATCATTAACTGTTTTGTATAGCTATATCGTCGCCCGGGGCACATTACGTGGAAGCCATCATTTACCTAATGTTGAACAAAATAGTATATAGTGTTATCTGGACCACTCTCAGTACATTTAAAAGCCAAATTAAATCTGAAGTTTTGTATTATTCTTTAAACAAAAATGTTTTTTCAAACCTTTTACAGGTGATTTAACTATTGCAAAACATTAAGCAAAAAACAAAAATGCGTAATACAAGATATACATAATATTAAATATAGTAATATATAATTAATCTTTGTCTGTATTTCTACCTTATTAGAGTTTGTATAAAGTATTTTTAATTCCTAAAATGATGGAGTAAAACTTCGATATGGTAAGTGATAATAATACGTAAACGTCATGATGTTAGGATATAATGATATGTTGCACGATACATTAATAAAGGTTTACAGATTTCTATCATTTTCATACATCTGCAATAAATATTACAAACTAATGTTTGCTAGTATTTTCTCACGTTTAAAGTTATTTTATTATTTTATCACTAATGTATAAACATTTGTTTGTATTTCAGTGAACATTTTAGTATCCCTATTATTATTATTCCACCAGTATTTTATGTCGTTATATTTATATTAGTAATAATATTATAACAGTATTATATAGTTTTTTAATAATAATGAATTAATAAAATTAAATTTAAAAAAAAATATAGATATATAATTTTTTATTTATTTTTGAGTAATAATTTAAAACTTTTAAGCATGTACTTAGTTGTATCAATTCAAAAGTTAGCTCACGTTTTAAGTGTAGCAATTTTTCTTTAATGCAAGCTGATCGAATTATCAATTTTTGTCTATTACTTAATTATAACCATACAACTCTCTAAAGTTAGATAAACAAAATAATATAAATAAAAGATGCAAGTCGATATATTTATATTATTGTAAATTCGTCTGTATTTTTATATTTTTATTTATATTTCACCGGTGTTCGTTTTATGTTCACGGGAAATTAAATAAATATTTAATGGTTCCTTTATAAGTGTTTGTTGGATCGACCGTCGTTAAGTTTTCAAATATAATGTTTATGTATATGGTTTATTACGTTCCATTATTGTGGTTTATTGCATAACATTATGATGGTTTGTATCTTATTTCCTGATAAACGTAAGATCTCATTCTAATCGTTAAGGCATTGTACAAAACACGTATAGAAACCACAGGAGGGGTGAGTGGTTATAACCGAGTTAACTGACTTTAATGGAAAAAACTTTTTATTGCATTAATAAAGGTGATTAACCTTACCTAACTTGAACAAATATTATATTATGTTTATGTAAAACCAAACATTGAAATTTAAAGTAAAAAATACTGAATTTCATGAAACATTCTTTTAACGTTTTACCTTATAAAGACAATTATGAATAATATTAATTTTGTTCTCTAACTAGAATCATATATTTGTATGGATAAAAATTTCAGGAAAAATACTATCAGAAACTATAAAATAAAAACTCATGTTTAATATAAATTAAATTAACTACATTAAATTGTTTTTACCAGCCTTAATCTCCATAGAAATTGCATAACCCATTTCTCACATCTCCAATTAAGTCACACCCATTCCTTCTCATTTCTTTAAACTTTTGTTGAATGATTCCCTCCCCTGTGCCTTCCACAACAACCCCGTCAAACATTCCCAGTCTCACCTTCAGCCTAAATGTTCACCTCAACGCGCATGTCTATTATATTTTTATAAATTTTAAATCATCTCCTTCAATATTCAATATATTTTTTCCTACCAAAAAAAAAAAACATTATATTTCCTATTTTTCCATTCTTCAGCTACCTATGCAAAACTTTATAATTTTATTTTGTATATTATATTTATTTTTTTAGGTAAAAGTAATACTCGATTCATTAATCATAGTTAAGTGGTTAAAACTATAAGTTTTAATAAATAAAACAATTTAACTTAACTTATGACTCATTACTTCTATAATCATACAATTTTAAGCACAAGATCAATTCAAAATATTAATAAATTATTAGTTCAGTAGGGAATGGTTTTATGATACATTTTATATATTTGGTATGATTATTTGTATATATTTTAGGTTCTCTGCTTGATTGCGATGTTTGTGTAGATATTATAGGTATAGTCTGTATTGTTTCATACACATGTGTTTTGAGAAATATGCATTATTGACCTATATTATTTAATCTTGATGAATACAAAACAGTCATAAAGAAAACAATATTATATCGACGGCTATGGCTAACCAATATGCATCATATTGAAATACTTCAAATGCAATATACTTCTAATATCTCATTAACTTGGTTTGACTAAGCAATAATTGTTACAAAACTACAAATTATTTAAAATAGTAACTTAACATAAAACAAACGAATAATAAATTATGTATATTGTAAATAGTTAATTACTGAATTTACATATACTGAGTTATTGTTAAGGAATTGTATAATTAATTCAATACATTTATCTCGTATGTGCTATCTGACTGCATGTCAGTGTGTGAAAAGTAAATGAATATAAATGCGTTCAAGTCATTATTATTGCTGTTTCCATAAATGTATAATGAGTAAGGACATTTTTCGTACTCTCGTGTACAAGTCACTGGTGACACAAAACATACAATTTATTTGTTTATAGTATATTTATGTAAATGGAAAAGTTGTAAAAGTTGGTGTGTATTTACACTACGACTAAACGTGAACCATGGTATGGGGCCATTGAATTAGAGACTGGTATATTTTTAATTATATTACCCATTACAATTTATTCTGAAAGATAGTGTGATAATATTATGAGGTGTAAATTATTGGTACATATAGATAAAATTATAATTTTTACTAAGTATTTATTATACTTTTAGTAAAAACTGAATAATAAAATGTTATTACATACCTAACATATTTGTTTTTGATTGGAAAATAATAACAAATACTACAACTAGGCACTTAAAGTATTATTAATAATATTAAAATAACTTATTAAGCTCTTTTTTTAAGAGGTGAACTTATAACTATAGTTTTATAACTAATTGCCAAAAATTATGATAGAATTAAGAATAAATTATATGTAAATGATTTAAAATATTATATAACATATTTACATATACTTAATATAATATTATTTTACGTGTAAACTAATCTAATTGTTCAGTTATCACTTTTTCTTATTGTAAAATTTGGGCAAATCTGTACATTCTGTACAAATTAAATGCAAAATTTTTTTAAGGTAAAAATAACGTCTGTTTTTTTGTCTGCTTGTTAAACAATTTATTAGATTTAAAATTATTAAACTACACTTTGTTTTCATTTTAATATTATCAAATATTTAATTATTGGTTCATAACAAGTACCACAAAAAAAGTTTAGGTAAATGAATTATTTTTTTTACATATAAATGAATTAAATTTTAAATTAAATTTTGATAATAAAATCTTCCTTAATAATAGAGTAGTTTTGTAAAATAAAAAAATTTAAAAAAATTCTTTTGTTAAAATTTCTCGGGTTTTCTTAACGAATGATGACTCGATCTATTACTATAGTCTGGTTTTTTGTAAATGTTCGTTCAACAGTAAATTCATGGTTCAAAGAGTTATTGAAAGGTTCTATTGCTGTACGAGTACATTTGAACAATGTGAATTATTTTTTAAAACATATTATACTATTAAAACTATATGCTACAAAGGTCTTGGATTCTGAAGTTCCAGACTACTCTCAGTAAAAAAATGTCATAGTTTTTTATTTTTACTTTTTTTCCAAACAAGTTTATAATAATAGTAAATAAGAGGAAGCAATGATATTTATCTCACTTTATCTACTTTGTGTACAATTATATAACAAAATTATCACCATGATTCTCAAATTAAAAACAATTTGAAATTGCATAGGGTCGTTGTTAAATAAATATATTTATTAGCCTTACTTTAAACTATACACGAGTAATAAACAATTTGTCCAATATTGATGCATAAAAAATCAAATAATGAAATGAGGGTTAATTTTAATTTAAAAGATAGGTATTTATACATTAATTTTGAAATTTCCAAAGCTTATTGTGAAATATATATATATTTATAAGGCTATAAAATCTAAATAAGTAACAAAAAAATTGTCTAATACCTGATGTTTACATGTTTATACAAATATCTCCAATACAGATAATTGAAATATAATAGATATTGTTTGGTTGCCTTTAAATAACAACGAAATAAATATTATAAAAGTGTTTAATTCAATGACATATAGTTTACTAGGTATTTAAATACCAGTCAAGAAAAAATGCTGTAAAGCAAGACAAAAACCATTTATTTTTGCAAATCACATTATATATAATTATTAACTCATAGGTTGTTATGTAATTTTCAATGATTTCCATTTAACTGACTTAATATACAAAAACAAGTTGCTTTATAAAAACATAATAAGACATTCAATATACATTTTTAGCACTTTTTGTTTTTAAGTAAATGCTTGCAGCTTAAAAAAAATATTTTTTCTTAAAAGTTTTAATGAGAACTTTTTTTTTTAGAAAGCGTTTGTATTTAAAAAATATATATACATATATATAATATGATAATAAATACAAATATTTAAATTAAAAACTGAAAATATTATTATTGTGGGCTTGTTTTGGAATAATTTCTTCCTTGGCAATAATTTTCATCATTCGTTACAATTATAAATTGTATCTTGCACAATAATGAATGGTCGATAAAAATAAAATGAAAGATTATAAAATTGCGATCATGTGATCATGTAATCATTGTTAATTATCTCTGATGTGAATACATTATTTATTTTAAATATATTTTGGATTACCAACCAGAAATGGTGTCATTATTATCTTATAATATAATATATAGAAATTAACCAAGCATGTCTATTCCTCCTTCGTTGTTTCCTTTGATTTATTCAAATTAAGATTTATAGAATTTTTAAATATACTCCATGATTTGATACAAGATACTGCTTTTCAAATGAGCCCCCCCTTTTTTACAGTAAAATATTTAGTAGAACATTTTTATGAAACGTTTGAGGTATCCAATTAAATATTCGTTAGATTATATTGTTTGCCAATTATTAAAATGTTTATATTAAGGATAATAGTAAAAATTGTTTTATAAAAATATAAATCTATGCAGTATTAGATCAAGTATTTATTATAACTTCTACCATTTTTAGAAATTATTCAATTAAAAGATTAATATAAGTCACTACAATTTTCAAACCTTCATTATCATCATACTTTCCAAATTAATTGTTATTGGTCTACTATCCTTATAGTGCACTAAGTTAAATATAACTAAAAAATTGTATAATAATTTTATTCTGATACGTCAAGATGTCCACAAAAATGATCCATTAAACCACCTACAATAAAAAGGGTGGTTCTCGTTTGAAAAATAAGTGTATATCACCACGCGAAACTCTTAATGTAGCTAATTTGAAAAAAATTAAGAATTTTAAAATATAGTCTTGAAGTAAAATTGAAAGTTCCAAAAATTCCAAAATCAAATTTGGAATAAATTCATTGTTGAAGAAGAAAAAAGGGGGCGAGCATGCTTGGCGAAAGACTCTGTATATTATTTCATTCATAAACGAAGAAAATTTTTGAACATAATATAATATACAGCAGTGATAATGTTGTATGTTTGTTTGCACCTCACACGCACTAAATCGCTCTAGACCTGTTACCACTGTTATAAACGCAATTGTAGAGACAACGCTTGGCAGACACATTTTCAGAAAAATAACAAACACGCATTCGGGTGCTAAAAATCAGCAGCGATAATAATATAATATATATTATACACCATTATTGTTTTTACTTTTCCGTCGTAACTAATACCTTGATGCCACTCCGCACTCGACGTGTATCGGAAGTATATCGGAAGCACATAAACATTTATGTATACACACAAACATATATACATAAATATATAAAGGCCGTGTTGTGCCTGCTTGCTATATACGTGTAACCGTACGGTAACGGCGTTTTATAGACATTATAATAACAATAATAAATTATATAAAATAAAACACTATAATACTCGCCGCCGCCGCCACTGCCTTCGTCGTTGTCGTCGTCGTCGTCGTCGTCGTCGTCGTCGTTCGTCGACGAACTGTTAAAAAAGTACCTACCCCGCCGTAAGTTCCGAGACGGTGGCTGAGGGCGAAACCTACCTTTACACATCATATATTATTATATACAGCGGCGGCACATACCGCTCGCCGC
>PVMI01044953.1:0-12740 GCA_008528875.1 Aulacorthum solani
TAAGGCATTATAAATATATATAATATATAATTTTATATTTATTTAGGTATAATATGATATAACTATTAAGTGTGTTATTTGACCAATTAATATTTGTGTATAGTGAAAATGTTTTTTTTTTTAAACTTTGATTATTATAAATATTTTATGACATTATGTGTAATAAAAATGTTTATTAAAATATGCTTAGTATTATATAATTGATAATTTATTTTAATAATAATAAAATATATTATGACTATTTAATATGTAGAAATATGTTTATGGAATTTGAATTTAAAATGAATACTGACGTATTATTTTACTAAAAAAAAAATAGTTGTGATATAGTGTGTAACTGTTAAGTAAGTATTTATATTCTATACAATATTAAATTTTTGTTTATTGAAGAAACACATACCAAACGACCTATATAATAATATTAATTGTATAAATACGAATTAAATTGTTCGTAAAAAAATATATCACTTATAAATATAGTTAACATGACATACCTAGCAAAAAGTGTAAATAATATAGAAATGTTCAAATGTACGCAAGTTAGATATGTATAATAACAGGGTTATCACAAGGGTCAGTAAGTCGATTGTATGTTTTTAGTTTATGCAAATGGTCTACAAAAAGCAGGATTGACTTGGTAAAAATTTGAATCATACCCTGAGTGTAAACTATTATAATACCTATAGGTACCTACAATTTAATCTTGTAGTTTTTAGGAAAATATTGCTTACAATTTCTGTACTTTGTGGATTAAAGTTCTAAGGTTACTAATTTGAGTTTTGAAAACTTGTGATTTGATGTGATACATAATTTAATTTTTCACAAAGCAAGTTGTACCTTTAATTATTGCCAGATCTATAGATTTTCTAGAGTTTAGATGAACTTTTTGATGAATACATAATGAAATGCAGTTACAATAAATTAAAACTTTGTATAGGTACCTAATACCTAAGACCTAACTATATATATTTTATAATAGAGGTTGGTTTACAGTTTGGTTTTAAATTTAAAAACAATTTTGTCATATGTTTTCAAAAGTGTATTTTTCGTATTTATCAGTTTATCAACTACCGGACCCTAGACATCTCGCTAGACATATTATCTATCTCATAGTAACATAATGTGTATATTATAGATTGTATTAAAGTGATATGTATTACCTATTATATGCAAACCGCAGGGTTACAATATTGGGTTCGTCGTATATTATTATGAATAATAAAAGTGCAATTTACGTGAAAAAACTATGTGATACAAAAAATAACCGTGGATTTTTGGTGTTGATAAAAAATGAAATGATGATCATGAAATAAAAACATGTTTCATAGAGCCGATTCTAGCTTATGTCCAGTGGTAGAGTATACGAGGTAGGTAGACACTCGTATACTTTTTCGTGTGTGGTTTCATCCGTACCTGAACGTCAACACAAAGTCTGCAAAAAACGTGACGGACGTCAGCGTGGCCGTGACCGCCGAGGATATCATCAGGTCCATCCGGTTTTTGGACGGACGTACCTGGAGGGCGGACTGGAGTGCCCTCCAGTCGGAGAATATGATGCCGGCGGCTATCGCCAGCATCACGCCGTACCAGCAAGACACAATTAGACTCTAGAAAATGCAAACAAAAAGCACAACTTACACTCTGTGACGAAAGACACGATAACGGATAAGTGTATAATATTTTATAATTGAACGTATACACGGTATAACAGGAAAATCTGGCAAATGGAATAATTTTTATTCTATCATCAATGCATTTTTTCTATTTAATTTATACATATACATCTACACATTTAATATACATTTTATTAGTTTTTATTTTTTAATACTGAAAATAAAAAAATTGAAAATCTGATTTTGAGAAAACTTTTTATTTTAAAAACATTTATGTAAGTAAAGTTGCTTATTTTTCATGATATTAAATCATATTTTAAATTATAATCTAACTGTTTTAATTTTAATTTAATTTATTTAAATGCTTCTTAAATTATATTTTATACCCACGATTCTTATTTATATTTAGGAATCAGTTAAATTTGTATGCAAACATAAGTATTTTACATTTCTTTATCTACCTGCTTGATTTTTCTGAAAACATGTTTACGGATCCACTATGTATAATGTATATTTGTATATAATACCTATATATCATTATGTACACGGTGTGTAAATGAAAATAAAATATACCGAAAATATGTTCACCTTACATGATCGTTCACGATCACCGAAGTGATTAGTGGTACAATGATGAACTTACCGGCTTTTTGGGTATCTTTTGTTGCAAGAAATGGCTAACCACTATGAGAAGGTCGACCAGGATGGCGCCGGACAGGGCCGAGTACACGAAACCCGCTCTACCAGTGGTGGTGTGCAGCCTCGACGAGTATGGACTGATGATCAGACAAATACTGATCAAGCCCAGTATCTGAAACAATAAACAAGAGCGAAATCATGAATTATGCGACCAACTGCAGTAGGTAATATTAAAAGGTGCCTGCTGTATAGTCGACAAATAAATTTCGATCCGAGCGCCGTTATTACTTTCCGCTGCTTCCACATTTCATCACAGCAAATGTTATTCAAATTGTATAGCAGGAAATATAAAAATGGTTCCCCGGGGGATACGCTTATTACGTATTTCCAAAATATCTATGGCTCGCTGACTCGTAGCTCGTCTGGATTTTAAAACACCGCACTTACTGTTTTACATTTGTTCCCATTTTTTCCTCGGAAACAATACCTGTACTATATAAATCGAAAAAAGACTTGTCCAAAGTGGATTTTTCTCCAATTTCCGAAATATTTGTAAATAGGTTTCGCATGACCTATTTAAAACTTTTTTTCGATTTAATCAACTATAGCTACTATATACCTAGCTATAATACTAGTATAGGTATATGCGTATATTGTATCTATCTTCTATAGTTGTCGACGTTTTGATTCCTTTGCTCCAAATCAAAATTACACAAGTGTCTGATTTTTTCGGTACACTATCATTGTGCGAGTACCTATCTACGTATACTATTTTTTTGCATTAACATCACTTAATGATCAGTTCGAAACAAGCGGCTTAAATCTCACCGTCGAACTCTAAAGTATCTAACATAGTATTATTATGTAAAATTATTTATATGGTGATAATATAATAACGGCTAGTGCAGCCAGGCTGCCAGCTAATTACAAACGCATATATACATTGAAATTATACTCACGATTTCCACGACTTTGATCAGGAACGGCGAGGCGGCCAGCAGGGACTCTTTGAGCGATTTCTCGTTGGCCATGTTCGTGTGCCGACTGCTGTAGACTGCTGACAGTGTCCTGTTGCTGCGACAGACACTCTGCGTAGGTACTGCACCTCCGCAGGGGCGCGAAACGACTTAATTGGAACTAATGGAACGCGACCGCCACTGCTGCGTTGATCCGAATATTTACTTATATAAAAAAAAAACACCACTCCCTACCACCGGACGTGCCCGTTTTCTTCTTCGCGTTTTACTCTTGCTTGAACCGTTTGTTTTTTTTTACGTCATATTCGACATAAATTGTGTATACCTAATATATTTATCGGCGGCACAGGTCGCGAGATAGGAAGCGTATATACTTCTACGTAGCCCCCCCCACTGTATATATAATTGCTACTATAGCTAAGCCTTTGGGCTTGTATTTCAATAAACAAATAAATAAAAAATATTAAAATATTATGTATTTAACTGCAGGCCAGAAGTCGTGCCCCGCTCTCGTTTCGGTCTGTCTCGGGTCCGTCTGGGTGTGAACGTCGCCCGCCAAACGCTTTTCATATACCTATCATCCGGTCGAGTTTTCCCCGAAACGAATCGATCGGACTCGCTCACAGTACATAATATTGTATATCTAGGTCTGCGTGTACGCGTCGTGAACATATTTCCCGCCGCGAGATGTTTTCCTGCGACAGAGGTTGCGAGAAAACCAGAAAGCAGCAAAAACCCATTAAAATGTTATACTATTATTTTGTTGTTACCAAACAATATTATAGGTATACAACTGCGCCGCCGTCTTCGCTCAACCCGCTAATAATTATTATCATTAATTGAAGGCGGCCACCGCAAAATCGTCGATTTAGTGGAATTGCGAAAAATTTAAAACGATTTGTTTTATATGCTCTGAAGTTTTTTCTTGCATGTTGCATGATGTATTTAATACGTATGTTTACTGTATAGTGTAGTGTATACAGTATTATACGCCTATCCTGACAAAAAAATATAGTAATATAAATACTGACATTTTATCTATTTTGCAGGGCCGTAATTAGTACTCGGAGCACTTAGTAAATGTCCCCCCTTTTTTAGGGATGGGGGTGAGCAGTGTTAAACTTAAAACAATTATAAATGATCTATATCAAAGTAAGACACATCGCACTTGTAATATCTTATTGATAGTCTATATTGTATACTAATGTAATATTATCATTTAAACATAGGTATGTTTACTTTCACACCATTTGAAATTGCCAATAACAATGATGAATATACTTATTTTTTAAATTTATTTTCCCTACAAATGTAAAATGCAATGCACAAAAAAAGTAATAATTACAAACTATTTATAACAGGTAATAATTTGTTGTTGGTAGTCAGCTAAACACACTGCGGAATAGGCCTTTAAAATATACACCCCATAAAGTTCCCCATCAGAAAGTAGGGCAATTGCTCACCCTGCTTTGTATAATATATACGGTTTTGCTATTATATATTATACTGCACGAGCAGGGTGTCAGTTGTTTGTCTAGCAATCAAAAAATTGTTTGTTTAATAATCACTATTAGAGAAGATCCGCTATTATTGTTCGACTTTTCTAATCGTAAAATTAAAATCTATTATTAATTTAAATGGTTCAGTTATTTTTAAAGTTTAAGCAGTATGGGGCCACATGGGTAAATAATACATACTCCACCTATATACCTACGCATACAGCAAGTATAGCTGGGCCACTACATATTAATATCAGTAGTTCAGTACTTATATCATTATTTATGAATTAAGTTTTATTATACCTGCCAATTTTTAAACATAAAATTATTTTTTAATTCTAGGTAGTTGTAGGTCGTACCTATAGTTGTAGTTATAATATAATATATACATAAAATATATTGTAATAGTAACTAAGCAAACAAAAAAACGAATATAAAATATCATGTCTATAGTATAGGTATCTAATTAATCTACCTATATATTTTATTGAATTAATTTTTTATGTCAGTAAAAACTTTTTGTTGGTTTTCATCGGATTTGCATTATTCCCTTCCACGATTATGCTAGTGTATATAATGTGTATATTCTGATTTTCTAATCGTTTTCGCCAATTATTTACCTTTTTTTTCATGTTTTAAATTATTATTTACGTTTTTTTCACTAGCTCGATTATTGCGTGATAATTAAATTCGTCGATTTTTTTTCAACTACAACGTTGCGTCTGTTAATCGCTCGTTTATATTAAGGCATATGATTTTTTTGTGTCTCATTTGACTGTGTACGTAAATATGAATAGGTAATAGGTATTCTATACATTGATAATCATAATCTTTTTGTCAGATTTAAAAAATGAGAAAATTGAAAAATAATCTAGATTTCAGAATAGGAATCCTATATAGCTATTTATAAATTATAATATTGTTTAATTTATATAAGTCTTCGTTGTCGTCTGAATTGCGTGTGGCGTATAAACAACTCGGTAAAATATAAATTACATTGTAGGTAATAATAGGTAGTACCTATTATATACAACTATATTGTTTATAAAAATATGATATGTATACTGTATAGTGTATATGTATCATTGTATCAATCAGTAACATAATTTGGACCTTATATACCTATTATGTACTACCTAATTCGCCAAAGTCCTACAAAAGCTTGTGCCTATTTAATTGTTTATCAAAATAACTTAATGGCTTAATATTTTTAAATAATCATTAAATAACTTATGTACTATTGAATAAAAATTAATGTAATATTAACATATCATTGTTTTTAACCTTCAGTAAGTTGTTAAGCAACTCCAATGAATTAATGATTTAATGATAATGTTTCCTCGATGTTGTACTTACCTCAATACCTCGTGCACATTGTCTATAAAATATAATAATATTGATAATATTATTATATAATATGATTCATTGCAATCTGTTTGCTCGATAGTATATGATTACGTATATGGTTAAGTCTTATATATTATATGCTGTCACGCCGGCTAAACTGCATGTGTGTATTCAGGTATAGGTATAATATAGTAATCATTAGCCAATATATCTTTCATGTGCTTTAAAACATATTTTTAATAATAATAATAATATAAGCCTACTTTAATATTCATATATATATATGTATGTAATATTCTGTATTTGTATTACTCATACCTATTCGATTTTTTTTTATCAGCACACCAATATATAATATAAACAACAAAAATGGGCTCGAGTTCATCAGATAATATCTATGATATTACCTATATTATATGGATGCATCATGCATGTAGGTGTAATATATGTAGTGACTAAACTCGTAATTATTTTACAATCGTTTTATTTATCACCTACACTAATAAAAGGACAATTTGTGTATTGTGTTTGTGTTTGTGTCTGTTGCTTTAATTTTGATGATTCGTGTCTGGAAATTCATGCTGAAAAAAATTTACTTTTTAACTATTACTTTTTCAGAGTTTTTCTAATTACCTATTTTAAGAAATTATATATTTTATAGATCATGATGCTGGATTTAGCGTCTATTAACCAGGCCCGAGATACTTGAATAAGTTATAAAAAATCTAACTATAGGTATAGTGCCTATATATATTGTTTATTATTATAGCTCCTTACCAAACGGTTATTGACTATATTTTTTTACTCATACATTCTCATCACCATCATTCACGTACGTTCATAAATAAATAATTTTTTTTCAGTTTATAAATCAAAATAATCATATTAATAAGACGACGATCATGAAATTTTTGATTTTATACATCTATCTAAATACAATATTTATGGTTTTGTACATTTTGTTGATTTTACACAACTGTTTTTTAATATTATATAGGTATGTTATACTATAGATAGGGGCAATTTCCTCCAGTATACTTCTTCCGGACCCGTACTCCTTGGCGTATATATATTTATATTGTTTATTAATAGGACCTATACTCAGTGGAGCGTTAATTTCAAAACGATTTCCAGTTGTTTTAACCTGAAATTTCAATCTACTTAATATTTTCTACTTTGTAATCATTGCTTTTGTAGGTATCTAATATTTGAACTAGGTATTCATTAATTACCATTTTATATTATTTATGCCATTGTATATCTATACCTACTTAAGTACTACTATCGCTAGCTCCTCAAAAACAAACGTAAGAAAAACTGACGAATGTCAATTGAAAACAAATATTGCAACACCACTGATTAAATAATAAAAGTTTGTTTTTTTTTTTTACCAAGGATCGATATACTTCAGAAGAAGTTAAATGTTTTCATACGATGATCGTTTCTTAATATTTTTTCATGCGTTTGCAATGTATTGTATTATTTCAAAATCGGCATTTCCGGGGTTAAACCGATCAGACATCAGTTGAGTGTATATTATTGAATGTGGATAATATATTATATAGGTAATAATAGAACCTGTATAAATATGTTTTAAAAAAATATTCTAATTAATTCTGTACTAAAATACAAACGATCGCTGGTGTAATATATTTGTACTTATATACATGGTATTTAAATATAATTTTAACATAACTAACTATTAATAGAACATATTATTATGCATATAAATATACTATACTACACATAAGACTATTTAATATTTATATTTACAAGACACTATTAAGACTTATGCATGGATGGAATGTCGTTAGGTTTAAATAAGTATAAGTAATAGGTACTTAATGAGTAGAAAAAAAGTTAATTATTAATTATTTGATATTGTTTCACAAAGCGCATATTATATTATTTATATGTTTGAACGAATTTTAAACACTATAATATATCACACACAATTATGCATGTATTATAGACTATCCGCTCGTGTGCACATTTCACGGTTCATATATCCTTTCGGATTGTGTACATAGTATATTTATACAGATAGATTTTCAGTGTTAACCTATATGTATATATATATATGCGGTTATTAATATTGTGGTGCACTTGAAGAATAAAACCGTCAAACCTATAACGTGTCTATATTTTAATTAACTTAAATTAGCCGCAGACGCTCCTCTTATGTCTTAGTCGAACTCCATTTCTCTGGCGAAATGTATAAACGACAGTACGGTATCAACCAGGTAAACGGCACCGGAAAGAACGCACAGCACACCTACCGTGATGCCTATGGCACGTTCGGAAGTCACGCTGATGTACTTGTTTTCGTTTTGATAACCAATCCAATAATGGAGCGCAATGCCGCCGACGGCGATAAACATGAACATACCAACGAAATTCATTATTATATCCTAGAAAAAGAGTTAAAAGTATAAGTTTAATATCATATTATGTATACTGTATAGTAAAAAACGAATAGAATCTCTTTTATAAGAAAAAAACTCAAAAATAGACATAGTTCTGTCTAGAATTCAATACTGTCTATAGCCCCTCCTTTTTTTTTATTTCCCAGGTTTTTTCTTAATCATATTTTAATTGTAATATATTATGAAGGTATGCCTAAGTAGGTAGGTATGTAATAGTATTTTATATCAATTTGTGATGACTTGATGACTTGAAATTAAAATAACAACATTTTTATAGAATGCTATGTGAAATATGCCGTCCGTCTGTGAAATCTCAAGTCTTTCTTTTTGTAGAAAAGGGGAGGGGAATCGATAAATTAGTCGATGACAATATATATATATATGTACAGCAAATTTATCATTTCTTCTACAATTAATGTGTAATATATATAATATGTGCACTCACCACTAGCGTTTTCTTCTGGTGGTTGGACCCGAAGCCGTACGATATCAAGATCACAACGGTGTAGATGAAGAAACCGACGAACACACCGGAAGCGACAATTTCCGCATCCGGATTTTTCTCTTCGTTCAGGTTCCACGTGCCGCCGACTCCCAAAAACCCACCTCGATACCCTGTCCGGTACAGCACCAAAATGATTATGTTCAACACCTATGTATTATACACACACATTTTAACATACATGGCCTGCGATCGTACCTATACCTATATAGTATAACTTGTCTAATTCGTATGTCAGTGGCGTATGCATATGGCTTGCAATGAAATTGCATGTTCAATTAAGACATAATATATAATATCTCATCGTAGTTATAAGCCACCGACCCCTTGGAAAATATGTTCGGCGAAGGGGGTGATCGAGAGGCAGTCGCCTCTGTGTTTTTCACTGGTCGGGCAATGGTAAATGTGTAATAATTCAGTATTTCGTGTTACAACAGGCATAGTTAAAAATATACGACTGTAAATGACTTTATAGAGTTTGGGTGGGTGGAATGGTGGAAGAATATTAACTTTTCTCCGATGAATTTTAAGTTTCTCAACGCCACTGCATAGTTATATCATACACCTTATTATACCGAATGTTCGTGTATTTATGCGGTGGACCGCGTACTTACCAATTTCACGACTTTGATGACCACCGTGCCCACGCTTGCTATGTTGACCATCGTGAATTCGCTTCGGTGACTATGTATGTGTATAAAACAATGTAATCGTCGTCCGGTCTGTATTCGTTGTGTGACAAATCGCGCACTCGTACACCAGGTACCTGTGGGTGTATTGTCACTGATGGCAGTTCGCTGCCACTGCAGTCGATTGCGCGATGCGGCGGACGAGAGCTTTACGTCTCTCCACGTTCAGAGCGTTATCTTTATGACGGTGTGTTTGACGACCTACCCATATCTGTCGCCGGTGGTTTCGTGTGAACGCACTACATACACGTCGCATGATGTATAGGATGGGCCGGGCACTCACACATATATATATATATACAGTTATATCATAATAATAAATGACATTATGCCTCCTTATGTATATTATAGACACTCAAAATTCTCACTGATGCAGGCTTATTATTGTCATCGGTATTAGCACTTGATTATTGTGTGTGTGTGTGTGTGTAAAAACGATGAAATACCAGATTAGATATTTGTGTGTGCCAGAAAAAAGCATAAAAATATTTACGTACCTACCTAATACGTATGTATTGTATGATGTGATGTATATATTATATTATAAACACTATATAGGTATATAATATTATATACCTACGTGTATAGGTTTTCACGCCTTGCGACGTGTTCTAACTCGCAGTCAGCAATATAACAACACAATGTTTGCGTTTCTAAATCACATTTAGTTTATAAAAATGAATGCGTAATGCGTGCCTACATTTTTGTTTATACATTACATGGTATACCGAGAGTACTGGAATTTAATCTCTGCCTCGCCCACAAAAGTTTCGTAACAATCATACATTTCGCCTGGCCTTTTGGTGACGGTTGTCTATTATGACACATAGCATTAAAATGTAAAATATTGGTGCACAGTGACATTTATCAATTATAAAAAACAGGCAAATAGATCAATTTGATGTTAAAATGTCGAATCAGAAAGAAACTTGTAGCTTTTATCAATACCATGTAGTCAATGTTGTTTATATTATTGTTTACGACGTTGATACGTTAGTACGCATTGATTATCAATTACCTTGTCAGAAGGTTCAAAATGAGTATGGAGAACAATGTATGCCGTAAATATAATGTTATACCATACGCTGTCCTCTGAGGATTTTTTAAAGCAGCAGGGGAATTTTGACCTTCCTCGCAGTCCCCCGATATACAGCCCTAATTATGCATTACGTTAATAATGTATGTATACCTATTGTTTACCTGAATATATGACCCGCCCACGATATAATATGATATTCAGGTCTCAGGTGGCATAAAATAGTTGGTGGCGTTTATAACGTGTGCGTACTACCGATACAGCGAGGGCAATACATGCGGTAAACACGCTCGCTCATCAATGGCGTATATTGGGGAGGGGAAGGAGGAGATATGGCAACTAGTGAAATTTCAGGATCAATTAAAATATGTCATAATATATTATGCACATGTATGATATGTTATTACTACTAACCCCCGTTGCCCAATTTCTTAAGAATACAATTGGAAAATAGTGAAAACAATTCCTATATATGTAGGCTGATGTGCATATAATAAATAGTATGTATGTTAGGCGTACGTATTTCGCCTCTAACCCTGCAACCTAATCATATTGCTGATGATGTATGGTAATGTATTATGCATCACTCCTTAAAGTTAAACGTTTGTAAAAACAAATTTGTAATTTGTATGTAGACATAAAAACTATGCACTAATAATTATAGAGAGGTAGTCTTGTTTTATACTTTTCCTTTTAATATGGTCTTATATCGAAATCTGTAATTTTTTTTTCTTTTGACGTGCGGTCTTTCTGCACATTTTTGTCTCGTAGTTGTTGTGTTTCATGGAAAATAAGTCACTATAAACAGCTTAATTATTTAGTTATTTAATGTGATATCGGGTAGAATCTGCAGTTCGAGTATACATTATTCCCCTTTTTGGGAACATGTCCACAGTCAACATGATTGTGAATTTCGATTATCAATTATCAGTCTCATATAATATAAATAAACAGCTTAAATTTATAAAAAAAATAAAAAACGGTTAAATATTGTGAACATGATGTAAAAATAAACATTTACATTTGATTAGTGAAGTGAATTGAAGATATATCCATCAAAATATTTTTGCCATAGTTCCAATTTATATCTCCATTAATAATAACTTCACTATAGCTATTAGTTGTTGAGCACTATATGAAATTGGTTATTATACATTTTTTGGCAGCTTACTGGACTTTCGAGTGTTCTACGGATTTGTTTTACTTTATACTAGCTATATAAAATTGTAAAAAATGAAAATTTGGCAACATTGCGCTAAGATTAAATTAATAACCCAACGAACGGAATAACGCATTGCAAAAGTGCTACGTTAAACACCATATTATAGACATATTATACACAATTTTATTCTACCCATAATCCCTGTATCTATATGGATTACGGCAAATAAATTGAAATATTATATTAATACGTTTTTAGTTGGGTATTTTTATAGTTTGGCTAAGTATTTAATATTATCTATATCAAAAAGTTATTGCTTATTATACATTATTGATGCATAATACGCGTATACAGTTTTTTCTGTGGGATGAGCAATGTCAACAGGTAGGTATACTTAGGACCGTCCAAAGAAGGGGCTTCTATGTAGTGCAGCTTTTGCGTCTTTATACTAACACAAATACTTTTATGTATTTCTGTCAACATATAATCACACATAATGTGTATATTATTAGGTACATATTATAATATACCTCCATACATTCTAATTATATATCGTTTTTTTACACAGGTTTAGGTTTCCACCCTCGAAATATCGTCATTTATAACAATAACGACTTTTACGATTTCAGGAATTGGGACTGGACATAACCGACCAACAGCTAAAGGAGCTGCGCGACAACGTGGACAATGTGGACTTTGCCGCGGCCGCCGACGAAGAGAAGCTCACCCGACACGACATCATGGCCCACGTGCACACGTACGCCGCCTGTTGTCCGACCGCCGGGCCCATCATCCACCTGGGCGCCACTTCGTGCGACATCGGAGACAACGCCGTAAGTCCGAACGCGGT
>PVMI01044988.1:0-10049 GCA_008528875.1 Aulacorthum solani
AAATATATATACAATAAATAAAAAATATAAAGTAAATTAAATAATAAACATGTAGTTCATTAAAGAATGTACATGTAATACAATTTTCAACTCTTTCATTCAAATTATTTGTATTTTCCCTCCAAAATTACAACTTGCTAAATCAAAACTATAAATTATATTTTCGGTTTATTTTGCTAAATTTCAAACTATTTGAGTTTATATTGTATAATATTTAGATATTATATATTACATATGTATTTATATATTAGTTTATATCCATTCTCAATTTATTTCTATTGTATATGGTATAATAATGTATACGACTAACAAACTTTATTTGAAAATCTTATTTTAGCCGTTTTTACATGCTGTGGATCTTACGGTCAGAGTATTAACCACAGGGTTCTGGCCTACCCATGCATTATCCAAGTGCAATGTACCGTTAGTTCCTAGGAGTGCTTTTGCAGAATACCGAATGTGAGTGTACAATAAGAATGACAATATGTTTAATATTAATACCTAATTTATCTTGAACCTCATTTGAAGAACAAAATGAATTAGTTGTGCTGGTGGGTTATTGTTGAGTGATATAATAATTACTGTGAGATACATTAATGGTTTATACATCATTCAATGAATTTCGACTATTACAATATTATACCATTTACACATAATATGTTATAAAAATTGTTATTTTTATAATTTTTAATGGTAAATTTTAAATATTTGTAGCATAGTATAGTTATTTAATATTTCTAAATTATAAAATTCATATTGTTCTAGTGTTGGGCTAATATTTTACACATAATTGAATTAAGATTTTTAAATACTAATTTATTTTTATGTTCATCTGACATAAATTTCAAGTCATTCTGATTTAACTTGAATTATTCTAGATAACTTAAATTTAATATAATGCCTTCTTTTCTTATACACATTGAATAAATTTGATTTGATTGATTTATTAACCTTTGAGCTGGCTCTCTATTATCTGAAACAAGACAAGTAGCTTTTTGTTTTTCTTATAACGGCCCTAATATATTTTGATTTTTGATGATCATACATATATTATATATTAGTATATTTACTGTATTTTTAACTTTAATTGATTACAAAATAATTTGATACGATAGGTGATAAGATACTATTTTGTACATATCATGATTAAATATTATATATGTCGTAGGCTGTATGGAAAATTAATTTTTTTGCAAAAAAATAACTAATTTTCCATTCAACCTACGATATATATATTTATAAAATTATAACCCCCATGAGAACTAGAATAAGAAAACCAGACTCGTACTGCCGCCCACATGAAAAAATGGCCATAGGCTGTGCTGCAATCGCTACTCTAACCCACGTATTATAATAATTTAATTAAAGTACCATATTTTAACCTATTTACGTAATATACTAATTAGGACTGTAGGAGCCTACCTATGTATTATTTATCAGCAAAATCAAAGTAAAATGGCTTAATACATGTAATATGATCGTCATTTAAAAATTTAATAATACACAATTCATCATAAAAATAACGAATAGTAAATTATACTATGAGAATGATTGTTAGATGAATGGAGATTTTAAAGTTTAAACATCACTGTCTTGTGCTGTTTAATAATGATTTTCTTATTATATTAGTGTTTTAAATTATAACCATATTATTGTATTAAATTATTTTACTTAAAATGTAGGTACTAAGAAATAATACACCTATAGTCCTCTATTTGTTAAATAAAATATATTATAATAAAATAATTGCAGAAAAGGTTCCTATGTAGGTAATTTTAGGTACGGACCCAATTTTTTCTGCTAAGATCCATTTGCAAATATTCATCCCTCAGATAAGGATTGCATCCATTTTATTGACAACTTGTAATAATACCAAAGTCGGTTGTTTGGTATTTTTTTATAATATCTGTGCTTCTATCATACTAAATTGGTTGTCAATTCTACATTTTTACGATATCAGGATTTTCTGCTGGATAATATATCACAATTAATAAAGTTAGATACCAAAATTTTAAAACAAATGAAAAAGTATTTTTTCATTTGTTTTTAATTTGTTTATTTAATGACAATTTACAATCTATACGAGTAATAACAATAAATAAATGAGTGGAATACACTATGAGGTGACGAGATTAGAAAACATTGAGTAGGAGTTTCACATTAGAAACACCTGAACATGAGTTTAACTATTATTATTTAATCACATATTTATTTTTAGTAATTTAAAAAAATTATTCGTAACAGATTTTATCTGGGAAAACATAACGGACGACAACTAACATTACAACCACAACTTGGGTCAGCTGATTTAAATGCTGTATTCTATGGTTCAAGACGATCGGACAATGAATTATCGACAAGTGTATCTTCTTCGGGGAATTCCCTCAACCCATCTACAGTGCGAAAACACATAATTCAAGTGTCAACTTATCAGATGTGTATTCTTTTAATGTTCAATACTCATGAAAAATTATCTTTTGAAGTAAGCTATTAAACATAATATTCATTCAAATTTTATTTTATGTATATAAAACTATTTTGTATGTTAATATATTAAAAATACAATTTTAGGACATACGAAGTGAAACTGATATTCCTGACAAAGATTTAATTAGAGCATTGCAATCTTTAGCATTAGGAAAACCCTCACAGCGTATACTTTTGAAGACTCCTAAATGTAAAGAAATAGAATTAACTCATGAATTTTGTGTTAATGAGTTATTTACTTCGAAATTGCATAGGTAAACGATATATTTTTATTTGAATTCATGTTACTAAATATCTGTTCATTTTAGAGTGAAAATCCAAACAGTTGCAGCTAAAGGTGAAACTGAACCAGAAAGAAAAGAAACTAGAAGCAAAGTAGATGAAGACCGTAAGCATGAAATTGAAGCTGCTATTGTACGCGTTATGAAATCTCGGAAGAAAATGATTGTAATTATTGGAATACAATTTTTATCATTGTTTAACTTGAAATATTTACTTTAACAATTTTGTTCATTTTTTAGCATAACTCCCTTGTGTTGGAAGTTGTAGAACAACTCAGAGTCAGATTTTTACCTTCTCCGGTCATCATCAAAAAAAGAATCGAAGGACTGATTGAAAGAGAATACCTTGCAAGATCAGCAGAAGATAGGCGGACTTATCTTTATGTTGCCTAAAATGTGTATTTAAAATTGTATATTAAGTCTTCCTATGTAAAAATTGACAAATGAAGATTATGCATGAAGATTATGCAGTATGTTAATGCTAAGATGTACCACTAATTATTCCAGCTAAATGATCTTAGATTAAAACGTGGTTTTAGTATGTGAATGGTATACCTAAAATGTGCATTTTGAGAAAATTCTAAAAGTTTCATACAGATTTCGATAAACAATTTTTGTTTNNTTTTTCAAATAACTTAATGGTTACTAAGTTAAAGTAATTTGAATAATCTATTTACCTGTTATTGACACATCTTTATTTTACTTTGCTAATTTACTCCAATTTTATTTTATTCATTCATATGATAATATTATACAGAATAATTCATATTATCAAATTTGTTATTTAATAAACATTATATTCTTGTTGTGTACAAATTGCAATAATTAACAACATAATTTTGTTAAAAACGAGAATTACCCATTAACTATAATTCAACTATTGTTTGTTTAGTAACTTATAACATTTTTTAGACAATAATTTTTCGTCCGAATCTGTTGAAGTAAATTGGAGTTGCACAAAAAAGGTTAAGTTATGTAGAAACTTGTCTCAAAGTGTATAATTAAACACTTTGTTTCAATTTAATATTATCCATCAGAAATAGTGTTACCTCTTAGCATGGCTACACATGTACATATTACATTAGGGACCCATCGTTCCTATTAAAAAAAATAAAATCATAAGATTAAATGAACAAAATATACTTAATAGATTCCTTAATGTTTTTTATATAAATGGAATGTATATCGAGCAATGTTATAATTGTGTAACAAATGTACAGGTGCTACACGGTATCTTAACTTGATCCAGTGATACTTTCCAGTCACTATTTAAAAAAACAAAAATTATTAATATAAATCATAAATCGAATGTGATAATGATCGTTTTCATCTATGGTCTTCTTGTATTGTAAGCATAAAATATGTTTATTCTATTTTATAATATCAAATGAACTCGAATTGTTGTTTATTTCAGGACAATCTATATTGTACATAAATAATAAAATGTTTTTTTTTCATACTGAAATATAACCAATAATGCTATACTAGATAATAATTATTATCAACACAATTAAGATTTATATAATATTTATATAAAATAATTATTTTATACAATTTTTTTTGTTTTGATTCCATCTAGATGAATAATTTTATGAAAAATTAATTTTTAAGTTAATATGTTTCTAATGAGCCATTTTGGTATTTATATGGAAACAATTTTCTACATTCCGTTTTTGGAATATTTCAGTATGGTGAAACATACACATTTGTTGTGTCTTACTAAACCATGAAATTTTTGTTTTCTATGAATAGTAATTGTATGCTTTAATTGAATTAATATATTATAATGTCTTAGAAAAATATTTTTTTTTTTTTTGTTTGTTCTCTATTAACTAATTAATATTAGTTTAACACTGGATTGCATACAAAATCGCTAAACAGTGAGTCTTAAACATAGTTTAGTGAACCACGATTGGTTATTAAATTTTTATAAATACATTTTTATACAATCCGGCATAAATGTTTCAAATAATTACATTATTTTTCAAAATAAAAAGCACCATAATATCTTCAGTTACCTACTTGTCAAGGCTTATAATATTACCTATAACTTATAATTTTTTTAATTTTTAGTGTTATTTTTGTTTCGTGATAATAATTGATAAAAATACATACCTACAGTATTGTTATAATAATATTAAGTAATCTTAAGATTAAATTATTTGTTTTTTATTTTTTTGTTATTTAAAATGTATTTGTACAACTTTAAAATTTAGCTATGACTCAATCATTATATCATTTTTTTCTCATTCTATTTAGTCATCTGAAAAAATGTTATTTAATACCTCAACATATATCTGGACGTTTTAGTTATAATAATATTAAACACCAAATGTTGAACTGTAAAATTTTAATAATATTTATTGTTTTGAATTTCAGTTAGTATTAATTATTTAAAAATTGGTTGATGGCATAAATAATAATGAAGTTCTAGAAATAAAATAGTACATCCAAAACAAAACAAAATTATTCCAAAATATCCTGTAATGACTAATGACATAAATTATTATGATTTTAAGTGCTTATTGCCTGAGTCCTGATGTATTAGAACTCCATTAAATATGTATTAAATATAAAATAATATGTACCTATACTCTGTTCAAAATAAGATCATTACCTGGCAGCCGAGTTGTGCACACAGGTTTGGCTCTGTTCTAAAGCACTGGTCTCACTCGTCAACTTAGTAGGGGATGTGTCTAATAGGCGTCTGACCTCCACCCAATGAAAACTCGTCGCTGCTAGATACTGATCTTATTTTGAACAGATTTCAATCATTTATAGAGTTCTAAATTCCACTTCTATTTAGCATCTTTTATCTGTTTATATTTCTTTGCTAGGGTTGATGGTATTGTAATGTTATATCTGTATTGGAATTAGTAGGTGAGGGGAAGTGTTTAACATAGTTTCATTTATACTTAAATCCCCACATTTTATAATCCTTTGCCCTAGCTACGGCAATGTATCTTAATACCAGTTAACTGTAATATAAACTTATTATTATATACATACTACATAGCTATAACAGCTGGATGATTTTAATGTATTATTTTGTATTTATTAACTATTCATGAAATAATTAAATTAAAATGTGTAACTATTAAATAAGTCTTAATTTCTCTCAGAAAACAAAAGCAGCAATGCATACAATTATTTTTTATAGTTTATTTTATTAAGACAGTTAACTAAAATATTAACAAATTCAAATTTAAGGCTATAACTTTAAAAACATAAGTTTTTTTAATGAGAAAATTTAATGTAAAAATTATTTGAAATAACAACTTAAAATCAGGTTATTTTATTATAATTTAAAATAATGTTGATTATACAATTTTTAACAAAATTCAAAATGACAACCTTAGTTTACATCAAGATAATATATTACCCATTGACTAAAGAAAATTTAAAATATAATACAATCTACTTTTGGACATGAAAATTTAGGGTTATAATATTATGGTACTAATTATAGTATTACTTATTTTTTTATCATCATATTTTTTTTTTTTTTTTAATAAACTATTTAGTATTATACTGTATTGCATACAAGTGGAATTTAATGAGTAAATAATATACATGTATAATATCATATTGTTTTATTACTGTACATATTGATGTACTGATTGTGTCTGCTCAAGTCGAGGCTCAAGTAATCCCTCTGTCATCGGCCTTTTTAAGTTTTGTTCTTGATTTAAAGTATTATACTATTATATCAAATAGGTTATTGAATGTATTATTAGAATTGATTTGTTATGTTAAATATGGAAATGTCCAACTATTAAGGTTTAAACCACATTTATGGTACATTAGTTATTTATTGGTAAAGGGCCCCTAACTAGAAAAGTACCCACTTATGTAATACTGTATTACATATTAACAGTTAATTATTTATTAGAAATTATTAAGTTAATAATACTATGGACTACTTTAGAACTAATTACTTTTTCCTCTCCCAATATGACAAATGGTTCTTTAACTGAATTAAAACTATATGGTGAACAAAAATTAAATTAATAAACACATTGCAAAAGTTTGAAAAATATTGAATTGATTATACTCATATTATATCATTTATATCTGAATTGTATATTTTTTAAACGATATAATCTGCTATATTATCATTAGAATCAATGACCAACTTTAAAACAGCATTTCACCAAGTATACATTGCATTTAATTGTAATTTTTAAAACAGTCCTTAAAGTTTAAAGTGGTATTTATTTGAGAACACATTAAATATAATGAACTTAATGTACTATAAAAATGGCATTGTATTAATGCAACATAGGAACCTAATATTAAAATAATACATTTTCTAATATAATATAATTTAAATCAAAAACTACAGGAGATAGGTCAACAATAATGTGATAAAATTGGTCCTCATAAATCAATCATGATTTAGATACATAAAGTATATATATTTTATTTGTCAATAATATGAAAGCAAAGATGTTTTTCAAATTATGTTTTGTGGTTCAAAAAAAAATATTATTCCGAATGCAGATTACCACTCATATCAACTTTTCCTTATTATAAAATGTTTGTTTCACCATCAGGTGTTCAACAAGGCGTGAATGAAAATTCAAAATGTTATTGTCTTCAAGAACAAAATAATTTATTAATATTTAAATATGATTTTAAACTGAGTCGTGCAGCTTCTGTAAAATAATGCATATTTTTTTTTTGCACTTAATTTTTCAATAATATTCATAAATCAGAAGGTTATTTTTTTTATTACATTGGGGCTAACTCACATAAATTAGGCACTACAAAAGCCAATCTTGGTAATTAAAAATCCTGATATATATTAAGTAAATTTACCGTCTGCTAAAACCTGAATTCATGAAAATTAAGTAAATCAAGTACCTATGTAACAATTAAGGCCTAAATTTCTTATCACCTATGTTAATTATTTTATCCAAAATGTTTCTTTTATTCATGTTCAATGAATTGTGTGACTATGTAGGTCCTATACTGCACATTTATATTACTTTAGGTTTTCAATAAAATAAATATTAATGACATTTTTAAACAAAACAAATGAAAAAATACTAGCTTAAGTATTTTTTAATTTTTTTTAATATGCTGAGGCCGAGGCTAAACGGCCAATAGGTATAGCATTTCAAATGAATTAGTAATTAATAATCTCTCAATATTATAGAGCTGTTTGAATACATCATATTATTATTAAAATATAGTATACTAAATAATTCAATGACTTATTTAGGTTGTGAGGGGAGGGGAGTGGATACCAACGTTGGAATTATTTTTAAAGAATTTAAGTGTCAACATCCTTTTTTCTCAACGAATAGTGCACCATAATCACAGTATCACACCAAACGATGAGTTAGTTCTTCTTTTTCCAACATAGCTCAATCACTTTGCCTTAAAATGCCCTATTTCGTTAAAAACTACGTTTAATGAAACAAAAATTCATCAATGGCCAACGTCTCTGTTGGATGCGCCACTCACAAACACTATGGGCAACCTTGTCTTATGGATATGCATCTAATTGGAATTTTTGTTAGCGAAATAGTAAATACAATTGTAACGATGTCGTCATTGACATAACACAATCTATCTATATATACCTACTTACAGGAAGTCCTTACACTTAAGAAATAACTATCTATTATAGTTTTATGTATGTGTCCATAGTCAATATGATAATACTTTATGTTTATACTTAATACAATATATTATTGTAATATATTTATTATTTATATAATATTATATGTGGTACGGTGTAACAGTCTTAAAGTGATTCTGCTGTGTACTTAATAGGAATAATTATAACCACAATACCATGTACAGAATAATATATAATATATTGAAATTAAACTAAAGATAAAGTACAATATTACGATTATAAATGCTATCTATTTTTACTTCAAAATTATTCTTAATGCAAATATAGACCTTAATTTGACCCTAAATATATTAACCCTGTGAAAATAGTGTAGGTAAATACTCACGTGTATCATAATATTTTTTTAAAAATACATGTTAAGTGATTTAAAAATCGATCAATCTGTATTTATTTATTATTATATTATGACATTTATCAATCGTCAATAATTCAGAAGTCCGCAAGTACTTTCTATATTGAAGTCCGGAAGATTAAAATAATAAATAAATGAGTTCCAGAAAAAAATAAATCTTTATATTTTTGTAATAGCAACGTGAAGACAATAAAATGTTGTGAAATATTAGTGAATATTAGTGGTCTAGATTTTTGTCTTTCGCCGGTCCACCAGTTGCTTAGGGCCTACCATTAATCTTAATTTTAAAACCTCATAACATGTAATTAAGATTGATTATTGTAGTTAACCATCGTCGTGAGAAGCTGAGCAATAATAATGGCTGCCTTGTTAATAGTTAAATATTATCATGGGATAGGTAAGGTGAAATATTTATTGATCGGGTATCAGAAAAATCGTTTTGTTTTATCAAGTGATGTTAGATTTTTGTTGGACGTTGCGTGTGATTGTGTAAGCTTATCATTTTACAAGCTCCAACTTTCAATAAAAAACTACGTGTTAAAATATGTGAGCTAATGAGATTGTTATTCGTTATGAACACTTAAGTAAAATATTAATAAAAATGCACAAACTGGGAAACAAAGAATGTATTTTTGTAAAATTTGCGTCTTTTTGAATTGTTTATGTAAAATAGTTTTTATGAGCAAAGAAAGAGGCTAAGCTAACGTAAATTCATCAAAACCATGAAAATTGGCGAATTATTTTGAGTTAGAAATTTATAAAAAATGTTTCTATTTATATCTAAGCTTTGAAAAATTTATACAAGGTTCCCGATAAGTAGTTATAATAAATCACGGAAAAAAATCCTAAGGAAAAAAACCACCGTAAAAAATGTAAATACAAATACGAACACAATACGTATACATAATATATTAAGTTATGATTTATAATTATAAATTGTTTTATATTGAGTCATTGTAAGTAGTTAATCGTATAATATAGAACCTACATTCAAAAAACATCAGCCTTAGCCGACGATACCAATAAAGAGCTACCTACATTAAACAATATTGAGTTAAATTCAATATTATTATTAAAATATACAACTTAAGAAAGAAAAAGATCAATTCTTATAAATGCATATTATAAAAACCAATAAAAATGCAAATTTGAAAATATTGTCTTAAGGCTTAAAACATAATTATGTTAGGTAACTGGAAATCTATTACGAATTAATTTATCTTCGAGCCATTATCTAACTTGTCAAAACTATTCTTTGTAATTTCAGAACATACAATGT
>PVMI01044994.1:0-16744 GCA_008528875.1 Aulacorthum solani
AGAAATATGTGATAAATGTATAGTAAATAAAATGTTATAACATACAAAAGAAATTTAAACTCAAAATGAGTTCATTGTTTATTAAGGCAAATCATTTATAATATAATTAATTGGTTCAAATAAATGTTTCTAAACACTAAATTTTTAGAATAAGTAAATAAATATAAATATTGGTTTAACACGAAACATATAATTTTTAATCACTAATTTGTAGAAAGATCTATAAAATGTTTCCCCTTAATTATTTGAATATTTTGTATACATTATAAATAAATGTTAATACTAATGATAAACATACATAATACATATTAAGAAAATAAAAATAAATAATTTTTTACAAATTAAAAATATGGTATTTCACTATGACGGTGTATCTGAATTATTATTTCCATTTTTTTGATCTAATTTATTACCATTTGTCTTGATCGTGTATATGAAGAATGTAAGGGCTTCCTTTTCATTAACTGATATTGTTTTAAAATGGTTTAACAATGTCTAAGAAAAAAAAGTCATGATTAATAAATTATTTTTAAGATATATTTATTGTCTAAATTGAAATTAAGTGATTAAATATTTTCTAAAACTAAAAAGAATTCATTTAACATTATTCATTAATTAAAAATACCATTAAATAAAATTATGAAAATATATTACATAAATTAAGATGGTTAAATAATTCAAAGATATTTATTTTAAATCCATCTACTAAAATACATATATATTTTTTATATAATATGTATTATAGTTTGTCACAAACCAACAAATCCTAATTCACAAAATATTTAATTTACAAGTCATTTTTTGTACTAAATAATAAAAAGGTTATTTAAGTATGACTTAAATGTTAAAAAATAATTTTTCAATTGTTAAAACACAAATTTTGATATTGTGGACATTTTTATTATTAATATTTAACAATTCAATAGAAAGTCATAGGCCGTAATTTGGTTGAATTTGTAGGGGGCTAACATAATTCAATAATCATTCAAATAGTTTTAATTTTAGGTGTCCAAAGCTTCTTCTAGTGTCTAGCTATGTAGTAAGTTAAAAATAAATACAACAAAACATATTAATATAATTTATAAAATAATTACCTCTGCCATTTGAGCTTTATTCAGACTGGGTTTGGTCACTACTTTGAAATGTTTTTTATAACGCCTAAGCGTATTCATCTGTAGTTGTGAAAAATCTACCTCAGGTGCTTCATCTTGACTAGACGGTTTCAGCGTTCTAGCGCTTTGAATCATACTCTTGTGATGATCACAAATATAGATATGTCTTGCCTAATAAAATATTATTTAATAAGAAGACAATAATAACTAGTAGTATACATCAAAATAATAACTACAAATTATAACATACAACAGCATCCAAATGTAGTTTAAGCTGTCTGACAGTGTTGCGAATTTTTTTACTATAAGAAGCATTTCCAGCTTGTCGTTGACACCGAAATCCGTCTTCCTGTAAACAGCAAGTCTTATCAAGTGGGCCACGTGAATCTTCTTCACCAGTACTAAAACCGTTTTGATTCATTTCCTAAAAATAATAACTATTAATTAATTATATAATAAAAAAAAATTGTACAATTACTAGTAAGCAAGAAAAAAGAACATACAACTGATTTACTGATAAGAACTAAATTGAATATTTTTCTTAATTTGTATTGAAAATAATAATCACAATATGCAGGTAGTCAAGAATTAAATAATGAATCTCAAACATAGAAATTATTTTTATTGGATTTATTATTGAAGATTAGATACCAACTGTTTTAGTTCACATGTTGGTTACTTTTCAATTAAAATTAGAAGTTAAAAATCATCAATGTTTATAATAAAAACTGATAAAATTAGAAGCTATTAATTCAATACGATAATCAATTGATTTTAAATATAAATAATAACATGATAAATTACACAAATAGGAATATTGTATACATAGTATGTTATATTATGATAATTGGTTTTCTAATAAATTTTGAGTTGAATTCACATTATTATCAGAGGGCAGCCTAAAATCATTGTCTAAATGATAATTTATAACTTTTAATGAATAAATAATCTGAATTCAACTTTGCATAATAATTGAATAATTATTTGATGATTGAATTTTGATTTTATCAATTATCAATAGACCTATTTTCAAATATTTAAGTGACAGTCATCACTAATTATTCATAATATTTAAAAATTATTTATACATACTTAAATATCTAAATGAAGAGTGACATAATATTATCTTACCAGCAACTTTATTAATAAGTTAATTCTAATTCAAATATAACAATCGAAATTGTAGGTTTTGTGTTTAAATTACATTTACTTAACAAGAGAAATTCAATGTTAAATTATTGATTTTCACACTTAATAAAATAAATAATGATTATTCTTACAATATGGTGAAAAAATTATAGAAAATATACATCACCACAATTTTGGATTCGACGTTACAAATTCACAATTACATAAATAAGATGAGTTAAATAGCAAAACAAATTTTTTTCATTATCTTGATAATAATCTATGTACGGTCCGCTAGCAATATTTGATAAGAGAATTCCAGGGTTCCCAAAATCTATTGCTATTCGGCAATTTGTATACAAAGTTGCCTATCTCAATCCTGAAAATCTATTGCTAACGTTCAATTGTATGTTTATTGCCTATACCCGGTTACCAAAATATAATAAAATATTGCTGTTCAATGATCGATTCATCTATTTATAGTATGTATCTGACTTACGAAAAAATCTATTGCTGTTGCTCAATTTCTTTATATTATACTTATTCAGTTGTAATTTATTGCTGTTGTTCAATATCTTTATTTATTAGTTTATTACATATTTAATTCTAAAAGAAATATTTTGTTGTTGCAGCGTTCAATAATACATCAACTTTGTGCAGTTAATGCAAAATAACGATTTTTTTATGAATATTGTCGTTCAAAATTATGTATTTCCACATGATTTTTAATAATTAAATAGTACTTATCTATTATTCTCTCATAATATGAAACCCTAAATTGTTTCGGTTCGAAGGTATCTACATTCTAGTTTATCATTCTAGTAGTATCATTATTCTATAGTATCATTCTAGAATGATTCTACATACAATTCGAATTCTGTATTATATATAGTAAATTTATGTAGAATGCTTTGGATCCACCTGATAGAAAATAACAGCTTTATTGAATTTAGCATACTCACATAATAATTCTAGTATAGGTAATGAAGTTACTCATAGTTTTCACAGTAAACATATAATCATTTATTCATAATTAATTTTGAATAAAAAAAAATTATTAGTGATTAATTTTCAAAATGTTATTCGTTATTATAATAGTAAGTAACTAATATTTGATGTTTAAAAATTTTTCAAGTAAGAAAATTGAATTAATTTATCAATAATAACAAAATAAAATGTTTACGTACTATATTGTATTTATATTTATTATCATATAGACACTTTTTTTTTATTTCTAACTTCTTGAAGTATAGTTAAATTCTTAAATCATAGGCCCAATACAACTAGATTTAAAATGCATTTAAATTAATTCAGATTATAATAATCAGGTCTAAGGAAGACTAGAATAATTAATAAAAAATAAATTTTACTTTGCTCTGCTAATTAAAGTTTAAGTTTTTGATACTTAAAACTGGCAGGTTTCATACATTAATTGTAATGATTTTGAATAAGACTTTGTATCAATCTATCAATTTACTCAAACTTGCAAATTATAATAAATAAAAGACAGTACCTACCTGTATAATAGGTTAAACATTATATTAAATTAAACAAAAAAAATTCTGCAACCATGTAATATAACAGAACCGTCCATCTACGCTTTTATCTTTATGAATATTATTTTTATTTAATAGTTTGTTTATAAGAATTATTATATTAAATTAATAAGCAATTTCAATGATATATATAACAAGTTAAACACAATTCTGTGGTTTGATTTCAATAAATTTACTCAAAAGTGCATGATAATAATAAATAAATAATACCTGTATTATAGGTTAAATATTAAATTAAACAAATAAATTCTGTAACAGTAATATAGTAAGGTGCCTATACATAACAAAACTGTTCATCAACAGTTTTATGAATATTATTCACTTAATAGAGCACACAAATTGTGAAAGCATTATGGGAATTAAATTGATAAGCGATTTTGATTATGTCAACTGCATATTATAATATACACATACAAAATTAAACCAACGTCTATTGCTCAATAAAAACACAATTCTGAGGTTGTTTGATTTAAATAAATTTACTCAAACATACAAAATAATAAAAAATAAAAAACAGTCAATTAAACTGACCATAAATGTAATGATACAATATTAATAGTATATTCTAAATTGAATAAGTTAGGTATGTTCAATAATTATATATTGCTATTATATTTAGGTACCAATATCTTAAATATATAGGTACGTACATGCATATAAATTAAATAAATAACTATTATTGAATATTATAATATTATTTTATAGTATGCATAATGCATATAGGGTATATCAGAAAAATATTTTAATTTTTACAACAGATATTCCAATGTATTCGCATTAAATATCATGATACTGACATCTCTTTTGTTAACTTTATGCAAAAGCAATAACGGTCAAATCATACGAATTTAATCGGTTAAACAATGTCTAATGCAGTATACGTTCTTGAATACAAACGGCTTAAGTGCTCAAATTTTATTAGTATCAAATATCTCAGTAGGTTGTCCCGTAGGATTAGGCGTTAGGTAGATTACGTTAGGGGTAGCGAGAACGAATCTCGCAGCGGCTGCCCCATCCATGAAAAAATGCAACTTTTGCAATAAATGAAAATAATTGAATGAAATGAATAAAGTGTTTATTTGTTTTTTACAAACACAATGAACATCATAACAATGATTGAGATTTATTAACATAACCTCAACTCTGTAATAATTTGTACAAGATCCTACCTGAACTGAGGTTATATTTTAATGAATCTACGAACAAAAGTCCAGCGAACAAAAGTCCCTCGAAAAAAAGTCCGATGTCATAAAAGTCCGATTTATTTATTATATATATATTTATTTATAAGTATACATTTTTCAACTTAAATCAGTTAAATCGATAAAAATTAAAAACTGACATTATAATTGTTTTGTCAGATTGATACAATTAAAATAAATTATGATTACTTTTAAATTCAGATATATCCACCTACAACGTAGGCCTTGTCCTAATATTATGTCCCACTTGAATTAAAAATTCTGGATAATATAATTGAAAGATAATAGTATTAGGTGACCCAACTTAATAAAGTCGCCAACAAACGATAATATATATTAGTATATTACAAATGGTACGTCAATATAGTGACCAATATATAATTATAAATTAAATGCCAATATTTTGTATTTAGTCCAATGAACACTGTATGCGACTAAAAATAAATTGGACTTTTGTTCGCCGGACTTTTAGGTAGAATCCTTATTTTAATGATTATCAACAAAAGTACGGAACTGAATAATATTGTTTATTGTTAACAATATGGAAATTGCATTAGCTATATTATAAATATTGCTGTATTAGTGCAATTATTAATGAATTATTGTCAGTTCAGTTGAAGAACCATAATGGTCATTTAATTTCCAATCGAAAGATAATATTTTTTTTACTTTGGGCCCTTAATCTTACTTAAGAGAAATCTCGTATACAAGCTGATACAATTTTAAATAAATTTCAAAATAAAATATGAATAATATCGAATCCATTTAGGGACAAAATACTCAACGTATTCATTATAACTTAAAATTGTATAACGTAGTATACAATGTGTATAGGTAGTGAATAGATAATGCATTTTATTATAATATTATTATTATATATTAATATAATTAACACACAGTTAAAAGGTATTTTGTATAGGCAATTTTACTGCAATTTAAATTTTTTTTCATATCTTATCGCAAACCTTTGAAAATTATAGGTATAAAAATGTTTAACGTATTGGCTTCCCAACGAGTGTAATAATGTTTGAACTTACAACTTGAATTTTAATTTCTGCTTTGAAAAATCAAACAGAAAACCTAAATTCTTCAATATAAGTTCTATCTTTATGAAATCATCAAACATCGAAGCAGAAGCCTAACCTAACTGTTTCTCATTTGGTAAAAGTTGCTTAACTCTTACTTAAGGTGGTAAATTAAATGTTCAACATTTGAATTTTTCAACAAAAAAATTATGGAAAATCTTGGTTTGTCAATTTTCTTACCGGAAGCTCGATATGTGACATTTTTAAAGCTTTAAGTGGGCCTGCGTCGAATCTTGAAGACTTTAAGTCTACTAATATCGAAAAAGTTAGGATTTATATTCATATTTAAACAATTATAAATTGAAATACAAAATTCAACCTTTGGGGCTCAGATCAGCTATGATATAATTTTAGAGTAAAAGTATTTAAATACTTTTTAGTTTTTAATCACTTGAACACGCACATTTTACATAGTTTTAAAAATAAGTATCAGTACTTACTTGAATACTTTTAAAAAGTATCTTTTAAAGGGCGGCCTGGTTATGAACTAATATACACTTGGTAAAAATTGGAACTCATACAACTACACAAGAATTATTTTCGAAAGTTAGTGAAAATATCGTTTTATATTTATAATAGTTATTTCTTATTATATTATTACAAAGAAATAACTACTAAGTAATAACTAAATGTCATAATAACAATACTTATTTAATAATTTATTATGTCACTCTTGAATTCAATAACGTAACCGTATGTCAGTATCTTATTTTTTTGTACCATACCTAGTAGGGCATTATTTTAATCAAACTATATGTAGGTAACTTGTACCTATAATGTATAATAGTAATTTATACTGTCATTTCAATTATCGTAATTGCCTATTAATATGACAAGATGTGCAATAACAATAATAAATGTTTTACTTCTACGTTCGTTTTTTTTCCTTGGTAATTACATCATGTTCAAGGGGGAATGTTCCGCTTAGAGGATACTGATTTTACTGTATTGCACATCAAGGGGAGACTACACAGTCGTTGTAAACCTATTCGCCCCTTACACAAAAATATTTACTGTATTGCATTTTACAAAACAATTTCACATTTTTTGCCCTAAAATTCGTTTATTACACAAGTTACAAAATAGGTATTTTATAATTACACAGAGATTGCACAATCAAAAAAGGTTTTGGCAATCGCTCGAAAATGTTTAACGTATAAATGGATATATTCACATCATTTTTTTTTCCTATACAACTAAATTTTTTCATCAAACTTTAATAGAAAACTGAAATTCTAGTTGCCCGGACAGCCGGACACATGCGCACGGCGCTCGACCAGCAACGACGGTCAACTACCGCGCGCGTCTTGCGGTGTGCCTAGGCATTACTCGGCGCGCGCGCGCGCTTTACGTTGATAGTCGGTTGTCGACTGATACTAAAGTCTAGAATTAGATATATTTTGTATTTTCAATTTTGTATCATTATTCTATGTTTTCGGGTGTTGACTTTTGAAAATATTACATCTTACGCGTCACTAAGACGTATTTTGTGAACGGCGCCCATTCGAAAATGGAGTACGTCTGTTGTCTGTCGTATAATTCGTAAATCATTCATGAAAACCGTGCGGATAGCTTACCAAAGGTAGTATCTTATTGATTTTTCGTCACCTCGCGAGGTGGTCATTGAAACAGCAAAATAAACAAACTGCACATACATGATAAGAGTTGTAAATTTTGAATAATATGCCAACACTTATAATTTAATTTAATTTAATTTGATTGCACCTTGTAGGTACTATAGTAGATTTTTGTTTAACAATATAATATTGTAATATTGCACACGTTAACAATTTACACACAGTGAAAATGAAGAAAATGTTAAAATTAGTAAAAGGGGGGAAAAAAGAGGATAAAAGTGGCTCTGGCACGCCTTCGGGCGATGAACTAGAAGATGACCCGGATAGTACAATGTTCTGCTACAAAATTGACTCTGAAACCGAGGACAAAATGAGCCGATTACACAGGGCTTCGTGGCATGGGAGCCTAGAAAAAGTCAAGACATTGTTGCAAAAGAAACCAATGGACGTGAACACTGTGGACAGTTTTGACAGAACGCCATTGCACTTGGCAATGGCCAAAGGTTACTATAACATTGCTTGGGTGCTGTTGAATCATAATGCTAGCTTAGATTATGTTGATTGCGATGGGTACACACCGTTCTTGAAGGTATCACAATTTATTGAATTTGGTGGTAGTTTGTAATTCTTACTTAACAATGGCTTTGAAGAACCAAATATTTATGGTGAGGGGAATACCTATTTAATATTAATTAAGTAATCAATTAATACCTAATTCGAACATGTCCAACACATTAAAATTAAGTTTATTTTAAATATTTTTTGAACAAGAAGTTACAATTTGGTACTTCACAAACTAAAATTAAAAACTAGAGAACATAATATGTAACAGACAGTATCCATTATGCTGTAAGATTGCTTAAAAAGAAATAAATGAAAATAAAATTTCTACAGATCTATTTATTTATTATTGTTTTCTTACATTTTGTAGCAATACATTTGTATGTTACAAAAGCATAATATTTTATACTTATTTGTATAAATTGATTCTTCAAAGTCGTATAATAACCGTTTTGTCTACGGCAAATAATAATTGTACAAACACAATTTTTAGCTTTCTACTAATTTTATAAATATAAGTAAAATAACAATGCACATGTAGGCTGTAGAATGCGGCCAAAAAGAATGTGTTCATTTAATGTTGGAGAGAGGGGCAGATATAACATGCACAGACACAAATAAAAATTCTGCTTTACACTTAGCTGCAAAACAGGGTTCATTCACTATAATATCTATGTTACTTAAAAAAGGAATTAATATAAATGCACAAAATGCTGTAAGTATATCCTAACACGGCTTTCTTAGCACTAACAAAATGTTTCTCAAATGGTATATTGTCAACTGTAAAATGTCTTCTATTAATTAAGAGGACGTTTTGCTCTGTCTTACTATTGCATTACGTAGAACGTTTAATCTTATTAAGAACTCATTTTATTCTTATTTTTAATATTAGAGTCTCCTGTTATTCAATTTAAAGGCAAAAATATTATCCAGGGCACAACGTCTTAAACTAATTATCTATGTGTTAATAATTTAACATCAGCTTCTATTATTTTATTAAATTTAATGTAACATTAATTTTTATATTTATTTACATTATCTTTTAGTTGCAATTTTTTAATTTACCCATCTATATTATAAATAAATAACATTTGAGAAGTACCTATCATTAGATTTGTATTTATATTTTATAGATAATTTAAGAAAAAAATTTTTAGGCAGGTGAATCCGTTTTACATGTTGCATGTGCTGCTGAAAATCGTGATCTAATAGAGTTTATATTAGATAATGGGGCACTAATAAACATAGCGGATAAACAAGGACGTACACCATTAATGGTGGTAGCAAAACTTGGAAATATGTCTATTGTAGATCTGTTATTGGATCGAGGAAGTCAACTTGATGCTTGTGATATAAATGGTAATTAAATTTAAAAATATTAAGTATTATAGGTTATAATATTTACAATATTTTATTTTGTTTTAGGCTTATCTGTAAAAGATTATGCGGCTAAGGAAGGCCATTCTAAAGTAGTGAATCAACTGTCTATGCAAAAAATGAGTGTAATGGCCCGAACTAGATCTAAAGAAAATGTTTTAGATAATTTGGATCAAAATGATGCTCAATTACAAGAAAATAATGATAATTCAAATAATCAAAAAAATGTTGATGCTCAAATTATAGTACTTGAAAAAGAAGACAAAATAATAAAATCAAATGTCGAAGATAATCAAAATGAAAAAGAATACGTGGCTTTTAATTCTACAGTTGAAAATGATAACGATTTAAATATTAAAAAAATTGATGTTGAAGAGGTAGAAAATAAAAAAGAAAATCTGACCTTAAATTGTAAAGTTAATCATCCTGACGACTTGAAAACAAACAAATTAGACAATGAAAATAATCAGAGTGAAGAGGAAATTGTAACTTTGAACTCTCTGAATAATGAAAATGAAATAAATAATAGCTTTGTAGAAACAGATAAAGAAGTAATTGAGAAAAATAAATTAATTGTTGAAACCAAAAATACAGCTATAGTAAATGTTTTACCAGTTAAAGATGAAGAATCAGTATCTCAATGCACCATGCCTCCACCATTAGATCCACCTAGAAGTTGGGATTTTATACAAACAAGCATAATACACACTACAGATATCAATGAAAAAGCTGAAAAAGAAACCCAAGAAAATATTGAACAAATCCCTGATCCAATTGTATGCGCAGTAAACACAGATGATTCAGAATTGGAATGGGGAAGTGATGAAAGCCTTCCAACTGATCCTAATCAATCCTGTCCAGCTGTGGATAATAAGAAAGAAGAAAATAAAAAAATGAATACATTTTATAATTTTATAACTACAAAGTTAATGAACAAAACAAAAAACAGAGTTTCTGCATCGGCAGATAATATCATTGATGATACTACTACTAAAAAACATGTGAGGAATAAGTCTTTCACTTCACTAAGGACCTTTAAACTCACTGTTCCTTCAGATGTAAACAAAGCATTATATCAGCTCAGTCCGGAGATGAATTTTGCACATTCTTCATTTAGTAAAAGCAAATCTTTTAATGAACAAATACCCAATGAAAATGTTGAAAAAAATTCTTTAGAATTTGAACGTTCTAAGTCATTGTGTTTGGAGTTAAAACATACTTATGATATAACCGGAAATCAGCAGAGAGATTCAGATAGCCAAAGCGATGATAGTTTACGTTCAAAAAGAAGCCTTTTGTTATCCATGCGAATGCCTAAAGTTCACGATGAACATCATGATGACTATCATTTAGATGTCAAGGACAGTGAAACATCTGAAGATGAGGGTCCACATTATTGGTACAGTCCAAATAAAAAAAATGATAAAATAGTGCAACAAGACACTGTTATTCGAAACTACAGTGAATCTGATAGCGAGTAAGTTTTTTTTCCAAGAACAACAAAATATTCTTTTACTTTTTTGTTTTTAATTTAGTAAAAAAAACTTATATCCAACTTTTCTTTGTGATATAAATTTTAATTTTTAATTTTCAATAAAATGCTACTGAATTAAATGTATACTTAATTGATTGGACTACATGAAATATTTTTATTGCATAAAAAGTATGTTATTCATTAATAAACTTCTTTGTGGATTTCAGATCTGACGAAATCGGTATACCAAAATCTAAGTCAACTCCTGGTAAATATAATCAATTATTATAAATATGTATGTACACTTAACATAATGAATTTAATATATAACACTTATTATTTCAAAATATTTTCTTTGGAGACTTACCTTCAAGATTTTGAAGTACTTTTATATATTAGATACCCTTTACTAAATAATTTTCTTACAATCCTACACTATTGTTAATTAAATAATATTTTGATTTTCTATTTAATGAATTTATGAAAAATTGTTTTAAAAAATATTATTTTGTAAAAATTTCCTGAAATAATAAGAATCTTATACTAAATGGATCAATGGACTCCTTTCTAGACATTACCCCTTACAGTATAGTACTTTGTTAATAACAAAATTTAAATTTAAAATGTTTTTATTGTACCACCCAAGGTCTCTCTCTCTATCTCTTATGGTCAATTTTCAGATTGGTGTACAGTTTTTCTCTATTCATTTCTGTCTGCTTTTCTTTTCAATTATAAATAGAAATCGCAACTTTATAATCTGTCTTCTAAAGCCTAGGTTTTTCTTTGTGGTTTCTCCTTTTATGATCAAATTAAATCAGTGGTGCTTAAGTTCTAAAATATTTATGTTACAAACTAATATCTATATAATTAATCCTATCTATTTACCGTCTACCCTCATATGGACCGTACAAGTATTCAAATTTTCTGATAGTACATATTTATTTATTAGGTTTCTTAATTTTTTATATTTTTGATATCCATCTACAATATTCAAATTTGTTATATGATCTCCTATCATACAAATACAAATCCATTCTATCACAATATCTGCTATAGTCCATTCCTTCGTTTGACTAGTTTGTACGTTCCAATAACTTTTTATTGCTTCAACTACATTCCTGTTTTTAATATTATTATTAAGTTTTCTTCGCCTTTTACTGTCTTGATTATATCTTTTTTCCCTTAGTACACTTTCTACCATATGTAAATAGATAGATATTTTTACTGCGACTTGATAAATTAATAATATGGCATGTTATACATTTATTTCACATGGTTTTCAATTAAATTAGCAATACTTTATTTTATATATGTATCTTAAATACATGGTTTTACATTTTCTGCAGTAATTTAGTTTTTGAACATATAATATTTAAATCATTTTGTTAATTTAGACTAATATATAACTATAGTTGTCAACTTATTTCTAGATAAAATTCTATCAGCTGAAAAATCAGATATCTTATTGAAGCATCAATAAATTTTGGAATCTGAAAATTGGACATGCAACGAGCCGTGGTGCATGTTTAGTTTGTGTTCGTTATATACACATGTGTTAAACTAATATTTTTAATTTTTGGGATACTGTTTTATAATAGAATTTTTCAATGCAAATAATTAGACCATAAGTTTAATACAGAAACAATTATAGTATTTTCAAGATTATATTGCATATTTTAAGTTTAAGCACTTATTTGTGTATATTATTTCAGTTGTATAGTTACAAATTTTGGTAGTATAAATATATTAAAATCTGAGTACTAGCAATAAATAATTATCGGCTATCTTCCAATATGGGGTAAAACCTTCCAAAAAAATATTCTTTTGACCAATGAACTTTGGTCTACCATAGTTATAATAAAAGGGGGGGACAGAATAGCCTAAGGACTAAGGCTTTGGTTCTAACGTGCACAGTGGTAGGTTTGAATCTCCGCCACTGGTGGCATCGCACTCTGGGCAAGTAACTGTTTAAGCGACGAGACTGCCATCCTCCCAACCTGGTATGGGAGAAATCCTCTGGTGCCCAATTAAAAATTCTGCCAAATGACGTCCAAACTAGGCCTTTGGGCCTTCTCCTGGACATATGAAAAAAAAAAAATAATAATAATAATAGTAAGCAACCCACAATGAAAATTGTACTAACTTTTTAATTTTACTTGAAATAAATAAATATTAAAATTAAAACTAAGCTTAAAAATATTATGATTTTAAAGATTAAAAAAATAAAAACATTGATATAATTATTATTGAACTAAATTCTCCAGTTAAGAAACCATAACCATAAGCATTTTAAAAAGTTGATTTTAATCTATTATACTAGTCAGAGTAACTCAATATAGTATACCATAAGTGACACTAAACCCAATAAGCTGTTGTTACCTATTATAACACTGGTTTTATAAGATTAACAGTGGGAGATGTAAACCTACTGCAAAAATAAATTGTTTAAAGTGATTTAAAATAATACGTTAATTATAATGATACAAATATCTCAGGTATAGTAGATAAAAAAACATTGGTAGATTGCATATTGAGAGATAGCCTACCATTTAATATTTGTTATTATAATTTTTAATGCATGTTAATCAAAATAAATTTAGACCTCCCCCCTCATCCCATACATACACACACAGCTCTTAGTTGTGTCACTGAAATTGATCATTCTGTATAGCATGTTTATTGTTTATATAAACCATGTCAGCGGTTCTTAACCTTTTGTAGATCCCTGATGAAAGATTTTTACAAATCGCGGATCCCCTTTCCATTTTTAAATACCTTTTTTTTACAAAATATCTATGTATCACAGACCACAAATTAAGAATCGCTGAACTATGTTATAACATATTTAACTGTATGTAATTTTGTCTAATGCAATTTGACAGAAGGAATTTCTAAAGAACATAATACATCAGATAATTCTGATACAGAAAATACAATATCATTTTCAACTAGCCATGAGGATATTTATGGAACACATAAACGCACAAGATATGCTTTAAAAGTAGATTTTAATTAACTAATAATACACTGAATTATTATTATTATTATTTTAAAATGTTTCAACATATTTTTTTTAGAGAACTGAGTCTCTTAAAGCATACCTAAAGAGAGTAACTATTGATAAAGACAGATTACAACAAGAATCATCTGGCTATAGAGAAATAACAGAGCTGTTAAAATACAAATTGGAAAATCTTAAACAAGATATTTCCAGTAAAAATGAAACAACTAAGAGACTTGAGGAACAATTAGATCAATTAGATGCTAAATACACAGAAACTTTAAACAGGATTCAAACGCTTGAACTATCTTCAACAAATTTAGATAAAGAGAACCAATATCTCAAGAAAATAAATAGAGAGGTAACCAATAATAATATATATCATAAAATCATTGTTTTAATACTGTGTAATTTATGGCGTTAAATCAGTTTGAAATTTATGGATACTTGTCTTTTTATTAATAGCTTGAGTTATTCATGGATCAAAACTGTTTTAATGACATTATATATATATATATAATATCTGCATTTTAATTTTGTTGACAGATGATGGATAAAATTAACAATGAATGTACTTCTAACAATACACAAAACTCAGTAGAAATAATAACTGTAAGTCTAATTAGCCCAATGTTAGTTTATACTACATCATAAGTCGCATTTGTAGTCTTTTTGACTAAATTATAATTTTTTTTTTTTAAAAACCCTTGTTTCAAAGCTCAAACATTTTAATTAATTTTATTAAAACAAAATAATATTTCAAACAATGCCAAAAAAAAGGAAAATTGTTACAAAAAGTTTCTTATACATAAAATGGATAATATTTCTAAAAATAGGAATGTATGAGTTTTATTTAAATTTAATATCAATGAGTATTTCATGAATAACTATGAACAATTATTAAAAATGTAAAAAAGTGCAGTTTGTTTTGACTCCGGGGCGATAAATAATAAGTTAAATATATTCAAAAAAATATGTTGTCATTAAACGTTTCTTTTTTTAGCAACTGGAATCTGGCAATCTTATTAATCAAACTGATGATATGTGTAAAATGGATAGCAAAACCATTGTAAGTATTAAATATTTCTTATCATAAAGGTTAACTTTTACAATGTGTGAACATAGTAATTTAAAACAAATTAAATGTAATACTTTGTTAGGTTTAATGTTAATAATTTTTCTTTTTTTGAGAAAACTAATGTGTCTAATACTTTATTTTTGTTGTAGATAAAACAGCTACAAGAACAATTAAAACTGGAACAGGATAGACGAATAGAACTTGATGAACGCGTTAGACTTTTATCCGTAGAGGTTAATGCACATCAGTCATGTAGTTCAACCTTGGAATTACTGAAAGAATTGCAATTAAAAATTAACAAAGATTATGTACCCAAAAAAGAAGTATTGAAACTCAAAACAGAACAAGAAAGAAAAATTAGTAAAGTGAAAATGGAAGCTGAAAAAAAATTAGCTGATAAATTTTGTGATCTTGATAAATTATTATCTCAACAAGTGCGTGTTAATTTGAATGAATTTATAAATTGTAACTTTTTAACACATAATTGTTCTATATCCACCATTTATAGATGGATCAACATGGCAAATTAGAAATGCAAAGAGAAAAAATTGAAAGCCAACTTAAGCAGGAATTTGAGAATACAAGACAAAGATTTCAACTAGAAATTGCAAAACTTCAAACAACACTAAAGAGTGAGTTCAAATAATACTCTTACACATATTTTAAAAATGTATATAGGTATTATTTTTGTACAGCCAAAGAAATGGAGGAACAAATATTAAGGGAACGGTGTGAGATTCTTTCACAAGAGATTGAAAAAACACAAGACAGTAAATGGAAAACATTAGTCGACAAAACTTATGGAATAAATGATTTGTGCGTAAAAAATTTTGAATTTATGTACTATTTATATGTTATCTATAAATTTTAAATTTAGTTTTTAAAATATTTCATTAACCCTGTTTATTGAAACAGAACAACGCTTGACATTTTTTTTTGCAAGGAAAATCTATGAATCTTAAATATGTTTTTGGAGGCATTGAACCTTGTCTATAAACTATTTTTAAAAAATACCAATTAATATGCATGACCTTAGTCAACATACCTAGTTTCATATTGATATCAATTGTATCACAACAACCATGGTAACAATAATAAATGTTATAAACATTACAAAAATCGGTTAGAAAGAGAGAAAAGGTTCTAGCCAGCCCAAAAACATATTAATATTAAAATTATCTTAACAGAAAATAACTAATAAATATTTATAAAAATAATCTCAATTATCCGTTGATATAGTTTATTATAAGCAAAAATCACTTTCAGACAAAAAAGTTCACCTGATATGTTATCAATGCACTGTAAAACTCCAGAGCCAAGTCCCACTTTTGAAAGACAAGAAATAAGAGACATTTCTAGATATCAATACAATGTCCAAACACTTCGAAATGAACTGGATAAAGTCATTACACAAAACAAAAATGGTAAATACGCCAATGTTATTATAACTTATAGTACCTTGTTTAAAGATTAATCTTGTTCTTCATAATTTATGGTACATTTATCTGATATTCATATCATATAATAATTTATTTTATTTTTTAAAGCTGCTCTAGAAGATGACACTTCGTTTGATGAATAAAAATAACCAAT
>PVMI01045030.1:2426-13594 GCA_008528875.1 Aulacorthum solani
ATAAATCGTATACATCTAATAGTTTAATTGTATGTAGGTTGTTTGACGGTCAAACATGTCTTAAGACGACGAACTGGTCATGTGCGTTTTTTTATCTTGTTCGGTATTGTTGACGATAAAAACTGAGTAACGAGAAAAAGTTGTTTTCTACGGACCGAAAAAGTGGCGATGCGCATTAATTTTCCTTAGAACCCAACTTATAATTCCTAACCGTACATAAAAGTAAATACCTAACAACAACAATCTGACACACCACAAATATTACTATCATCATAAGAAGTATGAAGTATGAAATATTTACTCGGCTCCATGAATATAAGTGACATAATATAATTATTTATAAATTTAGTGGCATAATTTGGCAATGTTTGGAGGGAGGTATGACATTTTTGCGTATTTTACCTATAATCCCCCCAAAATAAATAATTTTGTATGTATCATAAGCACCTCACCTCTCATACAACCATCGTATGCACACACGGAAACAAATAATTACATAATATTGAATTATATTCTCATACAAGTATTGTTAGCTATAAAATTATAGGACTTCACTGAAAAGCATCGTCGACCCACTAAGGGCCTTATACTAAGGCTAGCAAACGGATTAGGTTTTTTTTTTGTTTTATTCTTATAAAATATACTGTAATATACTATAGAGTAGTGTTAAATTAGTACATGTGTCTAAAATATATCATCATGGGGGGGGGAATACAAAACCCAAATCCACATCCCCGTAATCACTACACTTACGAAAAAAAAATTGAATTAAAAAATAAAAGACGATAAGATAATGAGAGTTGCATATATGCAGTATGTATTATGTTACATTTTATATTGTTGGTTATAAATTATAATACAGTTGTTATTATTTTAAATTATCGTTATAAGGAAGTTATAAAGTTTTCATTTTTTTGAATATAATATTTCGTATTGTTTGTCGTTTTTGAACATTTATTTCTTACCTTATAGATAAAATAAATAGGGGGAGTCTAGACGTATTAGTGTCATTTTTTTTTTCAGTGTCTCCCCAACCAAAAACCTCAAGCCTCGCTACTGATAATTTTACCGCATATTTTAATATTATGCTAACCTTACTATTGTGAATGCATAATTATTAGTAATTGCAAATTGTACTTATAGGTATACTGGCTTATGCCGAAAAAGTCTTAGCCCGTTAAAATAATAATAAAATAATAATAATACTGCAAAGGAATATATAAATTGTGGCTTTAAGGATGTATCATAATAGTAAAAAATAACAGAACGTAATGTAGTACAACAACTGCATCCGTACCGCTTTCGATTTTCACCTAGTGCCCGCGCGGATGCATCACGCGAATAAATAATAACACGTATTATAATAGCCTCGGCAGTGCAACCGTAACGACTCGACGATGACGATAACGATAATGATAATTCACGTTTTCCGCTATACTATTGCGAATCCTGCCCGTTCATCATCGCGGGTAACCTTGGCGAGTGCGGCACTGTAAAATGCATTTAGCCCGTGCACCAGCCATCTATTACGTAACCAACATATTATATATATAATATATATTATTATTATTATTATTGTACAGTGACGTCACATGGTGTTGTTTTTGCCGTTTTGCACAGATGACGTGTCGTGTCTTATTGAATTCTTAAAAGTGTGTGTTATGTTTTTATGTATATTTATTAATATAATATGATACACTCATTCCCGGCTCCTACTATCGTATTTATGTGATATTTTTATTGACCATTGCCGTAGGATACCAGACAAAATATTATAATATTAACAATCACCGCCATACTAAAATTACCACTGGTTATATTATTATAGTTTCCGTGTGTCGACAATAATAAATCACCTACAACTACTGAATGAACTGATCTGAAATTCAATTAATCATAATGAAATTATAATTATTAAATGATATCGTTGATAAATATTTAACAATTTAACATAACTAGAGAAATATTTTCGAATCTCAAAACAAAATTAGGGTTCATTGTAAAATTTAAGTTGAAACATAATTTTGTTTTTGCTTATATTAAATGAGAGTTTTGAGACGTCATAATAATCGAATCGACGTTATAACGCAGTCTTACTATAATATAAACTCTGCAGCTAACCACAAAGTTGTTTTTTTTTTTTTTGTAGCAATTCATTTTTTATAATGTTTTGTTCTGTAATTAATTATCCATAGCTGATATTTTACATAATTAAGTGTAGTATAATATGAAAGTATAGTATCTATACTATACGATAATACAACTTATTTTTTCTTTGTACAATATACGCAATACCTAATACAATATAGAATGACTCGCGGAATGATATTATTTCTAAAATTAATTATTTTTTATCTTATTACAGGTGTTATATTATATATTATATTTAAATATGATAAATAATAGTGATAAAAATATGTTATGAATACTAATTTAAAACACGTTTTATTTAAAAGTATTAATTATTTACAAATTTTATGGCATATAATATGAAGTTGAAAATTAGTTAATTTCGTAACTATAAAAAAATAAAATATGAAATATGAAGAAAAATATACTTTATATATAATTATAAAAATATATAGTTTCATTTTGTATTAATTTTGAATCCTTTTTGTAATGAAACAATAAATTAAATATTATTTCTAATCAAATAACTTACAATAATTATTATAATATAAATAAAAATACCTAAAGAAGAAATATATAAATATATCTTACAAAAAAATACCTTTTAATAATAATATGCTAATAAACTAATATGTAAATTACAGTATAATAAATATAGTAACATAATTTGTAATAAATCCATCAAGTACATAGTATATTTTAAAATGTGATCAATATGATATTGCGAAAAACGTTGACATTTTTGTAGTGAATTTTTCAACTTCTTTTCGGTATAATGCGGATTAAAAAAACTCAGATAAATCGAAGAATTTCATTAGCTGTTTACCAGCAACTATACGGATTACTATTTAAGTCGTATGCGATCAAAATAAATAAAGTATAATAATATGAGACAAACTTGAAAATTAATTTATATTCGTCAAAACATTTTCATGTTACTCATAAAATGAAACGAAACATTATAACTGCGTGTAGTTGAAAATCGTGGATATATTTCTATTATGTATAGTATCGTTTAAGAGAAATATTGATATTAATGAATAATGATTAATAGTCGAAAAAAATTAATGAAGTATAACGCGCGTAGAATAAAATAACGTCATTGTATAAAGTGGAATAAATGAAGTGGACATGATAAAGTATATTGAGTATAAGCTCCGCAAAGAAAAACAGATTAATGCAGGGATTAATGGCGGATGTATTTAAATATGACGAAATAAAAATAAATTGACGAAATACAGCAGCGGTTAATAGAGGTATAATTTAAGACGTCCTGATACTGAAGACGTAGCTATTATATACTATTGTCGGTGAGATCTGACTTGTAATTCTATTATATTGGTAACTAAAAAATTGTGATTAACCAAATAAACATAGAAAATATAGACTTCACTATTCGGTAAACTTATATCATTTATTTGGTATACACTGAAAACACGAATAATTATTACATATTTACATAGTAAGTAATAAGTATATAATAAAATTATAAGCTCTAAAAACCCTAACGTGTGATAATAGACACTCGTAGTTCGTAAACAAAGATTTCCAACCATACATGCATTAGGTAAGTAGGTACTGTGTATTTACGTAATAAGCATAGAGAATGATTTTTAAGGGAAACATTATATTATCGATATTAATTTTTGTTTCTACTATTTAAACCTACACAATGTAATACAAGAAATTAAATAAAGTTAAAAATTTTAAAAAATATGTTCACATTTTTTTTATGATTGTTGAAAGTTCAGTTTCTATAGATATTTCCATTTTTCACTTATAAAAAATCATCATACAAAAATATACAAACATGAAGTAAGACATTTCGTTATTATCACCTATTGACCTGTTTACATTCAGTTATTACTTATTTTACAAATATTTAACAAGTAATATATTTCTTTTAATTGACATCAGTAAACAAGCCGGTATTTTCAAAAAATGAAATATCAAAAAAATCAGGTGTCTTAGCAAAAATAAAATGTAAATCTGTTATATACAAAAGCCAATAATATCGTAATGATAAAAATCTGTTTTTAATTTTCAATTAATGCCACAAATCATAAAAATAAACGTATACGCACGAGTATCTACAAAAAAAATTTTGCACTGCTTTATTAAACTAGTGTGATTCACGCTGTAGGTACACTCCGTTCACAGTTTGTTGTGATAGAATTCCATAATTTTATTTTCGATATATTTCGTCATATCTAATTCAAAGATAATATTATACTTAATCATGGAATGTATAATTTTCAAATAAAACGCATTATTTTTTCAATTTTTAAAAACAGATGACAGTGTGTAATAATAATCGTGGCCGAACAATCCAATTCAAATTGGATGTCTGCCCTACAGTTACACTTGATTAAAGTATAGAAGAGCGTACCCAATACAAATGTACTTACATACCTACAGGGTACAATACTATATACATTCATACATATATATACAATATATTATTATAGGAGTGAATATGCGTTCCTATCAGACACTTTTAAATATATTATTGTTGTATCTCCGCCCTAATAAATAATATATTATATAAACATAATCTACTAAAAGAAACCCTATCCGGACTAAGAAAAAAAATAAAACAAAGGGAGAAAAAGATGCGTGGAAATACGCAATTTTGTTACCGCAGTATTCGGCCTCCTAGCTCTTGGTACGTGTCCAGGTCCGTACTTTATTTCCCGGAATCGTCCTATATGTTACGGCAGTTCGCGTAAAATTGTCGACGTTGCACATGGTCTCATTAAAAAAAAAATACGAAAAACGTTAGACATCTAGTTGCCAAATTCATATTATATGCGTAGGAACAGTAGAACGGAGGCGAATATATACATATTATACAGCAAAAAAATAGAATGAATGTGCGTATATGTGTGTGTGTGAGAGAGAGAGAAGAGAGTTCAGTACAACACGAGCGTAAAACTGCAATTTATTTTGTAGAACATAAAAAAAAATCTAAATAAACAATAAATTATAAATTAATATCAAATGCGCACCCGGGGATTGCATTCCGGCCGAGGAAGTAGAGGCTTGACGAATCATCTGACACGTTCACAGTGAACGCAGGATATAAACGACACAAGTATTCTCAAGTCGCGTTATAGATTTTTTAAAAAACCTTTGTTTACAGCATTCGTACAACTTTAATAAGAGTCAACGGACATAACAGTAACTTACAAGACGCTCACGTAATATAATACAATATACTTATATCTACTGATGAAATAAAACAAACAAAATAGTCTCCTTCTTTAATACCTGATAAATAATCAGTATGGTATTTCAAAAAACATGAAGTTGACCATTCTACATTGTCCACCCTCGAATTCCTATTCGGTAATCGTTTATAGTAAGCAACTTGTAAGTATTTGTAGGTACAAAATTAGAATTTTTAAGTACAGCCCACCTCGATTACCCACTAATCATTATACCCCGGTTAACCTCTCGGAAGCCGGATGACCTTTATTACCTTAAAGTCTGAATAAATCAAATTTAAGTAAGCCATTTTTAAGTATTTTTAAGTACAAAGCACAATATCAGAATTGAACCTATTGTGAATACTGCAAAACCATAATATGTTATCAACACCCATCAATATAGGTACACTAAACACCACCGGAAAATGCCTCCACGGTATATTTTAAATATAGTCATTGAATAGTTCAATATAATGACTATAATGGATGAGTTAAATTTGAATTCAATGATACCTATTGAATACCTTAATGTCTATACGAAAACGATTCTGAGCGGCGCTGACATGAGCGTGTGTCACCTCTATTTTCAAAGATATTTTATAATGCATTTATATTTTATATTATTTTATGTTATTTATTTATTTTGTTAAGTAGAAATAAATCATTTCCAAAAACCATGGGTATATTCTTCATTATTATTATAATAGTTTATCATAGCAGAACATCACTGTTATTATTAATTTATAAATTAATACCATGTACCACGTAGTAAGGAGTGAATAGGTTTGGGGTATAAATTGCTCTTAAAATATATGTCTAAATATTTTGAAAATTGAATTGTGTATATGAAAAAGAATAATAAACAAAATGTCGAATAGTTTCTAGTATTTACCTAACGTGGAACTTTCTTGAATAAGTCACAAGTTGAGAATATAACGTATCAATAATTTATAATGATTCATTTAATTAACGTACAGTTACAAATAAAGCTACTATTTAACTGCAGCTATACAACAGTATTTGACAGTTTGACAAAAATAGGTCAAAAAGCCTATAAAATATCATGCATTCCCGTGAGACAAAGTAGCATGTTATTACTTATTACATTTACAGGGGTAGGGGATAATGCTTACGCTGTTTCCCCATGCCAGTGGTTCAACCGAAAAAAAAAATAAGTTATTACATTTGCCGTTTTGAAAGCTGTATGCATTACATATTGACAGAATTCGGTAGTCGATACCCTACGAGTAAGTCTGATTATTTCTCAGAAAATAATTACTTTATAACTTAAAACAACAATTAAATTTAGTTGAAAAATGTTCATTTTTCAATATTACACCTTTGATACAAAATTATATCGAACGCATTTTTATATTTCTGTTTTCTCTTATAAATATCTTCTATGTTTTATGAAGATAATAAATATAGGCATTCAGTATTATATCGATACATTAGTATGAGAACGGTTCCCCATAGTATTTTTTTTAAACTAATAACAATAATAATTAGATATTTAATATAGTATACATAATTTGATGATTTTGTGACCAACTGAAATTAGTAAAAATTAGTTACATTTGTTTTATGGAAATTTGTATAGTATTTTTTGGTAGTTCGTTATCTTTTCCTGTTTTGTAATCATTATGGAGAGTTTTATTTTAATATAATATAATACCACTATTATACCCCGGTTTGGATGTAATAATATAAGGTACGAAATAATAAGTATAATATAGGTACGAATATCGGTATATGTTAGTGGGGTGACTGGTGAGCACAAGAACCATTTCTGTAAAAAATATAACTTGAAATAAATAAAAAATATCGCTCTTTCAAATATGACGAATAATACATGATATTTATGTGTTTTTGTGCCGAAAACACCGATGAAGTCAATGTGTTTTTTTATTTTGCAACATAAGGCCAAATCATAACTCGTGTACGTATAAAGGGAGACCCTTTGTTTTTATTTGATTTAGGTTCGTTATATTATTATAGTATAACTGAACAAAAAAAATTATATTCAATAAAAATCAAAACAAACCAAAACAGTTTGTTGAAATTGTATACAATCAGAATATCAATTATTGTTTAATTTAGAGAGTGTACGAGGCAAGTCAAATGAAATAAACTTAAAAGTGTTACCTCATATAGATGAGGGAACCTATAGAAGTACTATAATTTGATTTAAATCGTGCGGAAAACATGTAAGGAAATAAATAATTATTAATACATTTTCTAATTTACGACCTACGTATTACAATTTACAATATACATGGACTATACACGATCCTTGGGTAGATAACTTCAATACGCAATACACTTTCAGACGAGTAATGACGTGGGTGAGGGGTGACACGTATCGATCTAAGTACATAGTTCTGGAGAAATATATAAATGAGGTATTATTGTATTGTAAAATATTATTCCACTTCAAATATCGTATAAATATAAAATAAACTTAACCAGTTAGGACAAGCCAGTAGTAGGTATGAACTTAAGCGTTTAACCACGACTAAAATAACACTAAATAATGTATTTAGTGTAACATAATAATATTTTGTATCAAAAAAGTATATAATAAATAAACAATACACATTTATAATTATTATGAATTTATACATATAATAGGTATAATATTTTCATTGTATCAATCATTTGCATCAGGGTATAATTTCGAGTCTATCAACTATCAATAACTATATATTACATCAAGCCTAATATTCAAAACAAAACTAAAAAAATATGATCGATATCAATAAATGTATCTATATGGCTATATTTAAGTATATATTACGTCATCCTATATCTATGTTTCAATATTATACATCGAATAAAAAATTATTTACGATTTTATTTTAATTAAACTATATTCTATAACATGGTATTTTATTTTTAATTTTAATATATAATTTACTAATTGGACTATATTTGATATAACCTACATTAATTATTCAAAGAAAATAATTACAGTTAGTTTAAATTCACTATATTAACTTATATTTAATTTTGCATTTGTATTTTTTAAGAGTATTCTACATTATTCAGGTATGTAAGTGATTTAAAAGTAACAAAATATGTTAATTAAATGAAACAAAAATACCAATTCATAATTAAAATATCTGTTATAGGGTGTAAGTTCTTAAAATTAGTAAGTTACTTTGTAACAATTAATTTCTGGCTACAATATAAATTGTCTATAAAGATTTGAATAGCGTTTGTTTCTAAATCTGTTGTACTTGTTTGTATGAAAATATAAAATATTTTACTAGTCAAATAAACTCCAATTAAAATTGAATTAAATATTTTCATGAGTAGAGTAGGTACCTACTATGTAATAGTTGATGCAATTTCTTTTCTTAATTTAGCCAATTACTATTATTTGTAGTTTATTTAAATTATGAAAAACGGTGTTATCAATTTTTAATTGTAAAATAGTCCAAACGAAAATGCTGAAGGAAATAGCTGTAAAAGTTTAAAAATACAATATCTAAACTCAATCTAATAACAAAGACGATGTAATTCTCAGATAAATTTATACACTTTCAATAATAGTATTAATAACCATGGAAACAAATCTTATGAACGGAAACACCGAGCTTAAAATAGGTTATATAAGTATTCTATACACACAAACTATGAAAACCTAAAATCGTAAATGGTACTAAATACATTAAGAAATTACTAGTCAATTTTCTTATAATTAAGACTTATTAAGCTACTCATTTGTAAAATATTTCTAGTCCATTATTGAGGGCAATCGACATACATGTTGAGCGATAATAATATGTTAGTTACAACTTATATACATTTAAAATAACATTTATTAGATAACATAGTAGCCACTTATTAGGAATTTACTATTTATGTTCTATACAAAATATAGTATGCAATGACCAAAAATTATCTTCATTCCATATCAGATTCAAATTCCATAATTAAGTTTATTTGCAGTATTTTTCTTATAGATTCAACACTACCCACTATTGATATTCGAGAAAATAATGGTTAAGTTGTAGTAACGCAAATATAGATAAGTGTATGCAATCAACACATTTTAAGGTAAGTAACCTACTAATACATAAGATAATTCACTTCATCTATACAGTCATGCAGAGGATAAAAATTAACATGCAATGTAATGGATGATGTAAATTACAAGTCTAGAATGACCTTAAAAACAACAATAGATGATATACGTTAACCACCGTCTTTGTTGAATAGTTGTGAAATAAATTTTATACCAATACCGTTGATATAAATTTGTCGGTATCTACATTTTGTTTTTTGTTTTTGTAGGTAGATTATTTTCTATGAAAAATGATTTAGACATTCAAGGACATTACAGTCGCATGTCCTAGAAAAATATATTTAAAGCACTACTAACAAGTAGATATAATATAGGAACCGTTAACAGTTTTATTTTTAATGACTTTCTGCGCCTGTGCTTATATTATAATGAGACGTGTTGTAATTTTATGAGCTATACAACAATTTACTGACACGATCGCATTGCGAGAGGGACATTTTTCAGCGTAATAATTACCAAGTCCAAGAATAAGTATATCGGTTTAAAGTGATTCTTAGGATAACATATATGGTTATAGGTATAGGAAATAGAATGAGGAAGGCTTAGAATAATAGTTCCGTATTGATATAACTCGGCCAGACTATACATGTAACGCATACAATATTAAAAAATACCTATATACAAAACTACGAACGTATATTTGAAAAATCGAAATACCCGCAAAAGAGTCGGTTACGATAAATCGGACAAAGACGACGACAGTACAGCCTATGATCGTGGCGGACAGATATGTTAATAAGCGGCTGTTCATAGAACCACACGGAGCGACTTCGACTCCCGACGCCAATGCCTATTGTCGATATAGATTTTTTACGGAAAAGGATATGGGCCATGCTATTGTGTTTGAGTGTACTGAAAAAGAATTATTATAATATTCATTACCTACCAAATTGGTCATATCGAGTGGTTGAAATTATACACCACTCATTGTTGATCAATAAAAATTTAAATATTTCTATTTCAACTAGAAAGTTTTTCATATTATATTATACCTATATAATATCATACACATATTTTTTTCAAAAAATCTACAATCTGTAAGCATTATAATGTGTGGTCTAACACGTATACCTAAGTAGTAACGACTATTTATTTATCTTATGCATAAGAAAAGAAAAATCTTTTAAAATAATATAAAATAACATTAATTAATATTTCGCATAATTAATTTTTTTGTAGTTACTGATTGAATCAATTTTAACTGTAAGTACCTATAACGGATACTGTTTTTTTTTTACGACATTTTCGATTAACATTAAGTCACAGAAATTGTGTCATTTTAACGATGTCGTAATACATAATATACTTTAAAAAAAAGTCACATCAAATAATTATACAAAGATTCGTCAAAATACCTTCACATGAAATACTTATATTTAACTGCCCACACCATAACACGTCAAACCTGAATCTCAGACTTAAATCTAGAATATCAGTGTGTATTTAACTTTCGCTAAACTCGTCAAAAACCAGTACGAACCGATGGAAATTCTAACATAAATAACTACGTCCCATTACCTGTGTATAAGCTGGATTGGTACTCGTGTCCCTAGACAGCATTTAACAACATAATAATGTAGGGAAACGCTAATTAATCGATTGCGCGCCGGTCCATGGACCCACCCACCCTGCAGAGACGCTCTAATAAATGGAAAGTGAGGGACAGGAAAAATTATGATTGCGGCCACTCAATGTACACTCGCCATCTCTCACATAATAAGCGACTGCCTTGTCCGAGC